>CM038116.1:3822023-3859545 GCA_001642375.2 Mentha longifolia
GCATGGATATAGGACCTGGCGACACGGGCCTAGAGAATCACAGAACCTTCATAAGAAGGTCTGTGTCTAACAATATATGGGAATCTAGATCTTGTAAATCGCAAACCCACATGGGGAGATATCTCCCCGCACCTCCAAAGTTTATAACAGATAATTTGCAATTTACAGACCAGCAAAAAGGGATCTGTATATCCCAAGATCTGAAAACGCAGAGCTTAGAAATAGCATAGAGAGTAGATCTGCACAAAGCAGAACCGGTGGTACTAGGACCGAGGATCTGACGTAGTGCTAAAGCTATGCAAAAGTGTTCTTTTATCCTACCGAGATGAGTATCACACTTACTATAATGGTGCAGATCTAAATTCAGAGCAAATTTAAAATTTTTCCCATCTTTCCAAGTTTTAAATTTAATCAATTAGCCCGTACATTTTCCGAAGAAACTTTCAAGTTTTACCCGGAACTTTGTTCCATTTTTATATATATATAACCCGAATATTCATTCGGTAAAATAGTCCGCATTAAGTAGGTATCTGGAATGGTGTCTACATATTATCCTCTTAAAAAAACCGAATATATAAAGTTTTTTATGTCATCAAAGCTCAAAAGTTGTGAAGCTTATTCAGAACCATATAGCTCGGGCATCTGGGTATAGTATCTGTTGTCAAGGCTCATTTTTGGTCCTCATTACCTCATTCCTTCTTCTTATCATATTTACCATTCATCAAGTGTGTGCTTGTGTGGTTACAAGTCTCTTAACACATCTCTGCAAAGGTAAGAAAATGACAAGTGCCATCATTATACCCAAGGAATGAAATTGGGGTAAATATATAAGAAATTCCGGGCAAAAGTGTATATGCTTCTGGAAATATAGATAATATAAAGTGTATCAGATGTCGCTCTGACATATATATATGTATATACACATATATGTGAAAAAAAAAAGAAAAAAAAAAGAAAAAAAAGGGAGAAAGAGATAATGAGCCTCAGAGAATTTTAATCGTTCATTCAGAAAGAATGAATGTCGACAAGAAGGAGTCATCATAGGCCCAAGAGAACGGACACAGCCTCTGTTAAAGCATGGCATTTCTATCATCACAGTACCTCTTGCATAAGGAGAACCGCTCAAAAGGATGACATTACTCTACTGATTATCAGAGAGGAACATCCATGGCTGTAAGATATAATCTCCATTCTCGTCGAAGAAGATGAATAGACGATGAGGGGAATCTTCTATATTTATAGCAAAGGAAGTAGCGGGAAAAATAGACGGTTTAGATGAAGCTTAACAATAAAATCAAAGGTCTAAAATCAAGGGCGGTTCGGCTTCCCAAGGTAAGGCCATCATTACGCCTCGAGAGTGAGGAGGCATATGTCAGTTGACAAGAAAGCTCCCCTCTCTTAACGTATTAAAGAAGCTAACCAAGACTTGGAACGCGTAGAAGTCATTCCAAGGACCTGGGGGGGGAGTAGCTGATAGGGAGTAATCTGTCAGCTCCCTAATACGCCTCTGAAACACAGGGACAACAGATACGCAGATGCCGGATTCACACCAGATCACCAAGGATCTGATGTAGGATCTGATGAGTAGGAGAATTAAGTATAGCGGATCCAGATCCTTCCTTATCCTGGATCTGGATGGGGAAGGCGCTGAGCACTTCCGTATGGGATCTGAGTATATGAGATGCAGATCACCTCCCGTTGTTATCATTCTCTTAAACCCAGATCCCTATATGCGGTGTAGAAAAACGTGACCTTGGGGACCACTTCGGGGACCACTAATCATAACTAAAATATTCTCTTTAACTACTTTGTCTCCCTCAAAAAGACTAACTTAACCTCATAGTATAGATGTAATTACCCTTTTACCCTCACTCTCTGCGCTACTATAAATATGCAACCTTCTTCACCAAGGAAAGGTACGCCTTTTCCATTAGCACTTTACCTCCGCTGCAAGCTTTGCTGAAGTGGATTTTTACAAAAACTCATACTGACTTGAGCGTCGGAGTGTCTTCCCGGAGGACCCCTCCCCATTCCTCCGGTGCTGTTTTGCAGGCTCATAGCTGGAAGGCGGTGACCGAAAAGGCATTATTCAGGTAGCAAGGTTAACGAAAAGGAAAGAATTAATATCATAAAGCGAAACGGTGGAAGATCATTCGGAATGATTTTCTTAGCGTCTTTCATTTATTTGTATTGCTGATTATTGTAACAATCTGTTGGTGGAAAATAACCCAATCTATCCTTGACAGTTGGAAAGAGCCCGCTGTCCACTACGAAGATAATCCACTTCTTCGTCGTAAAAGCCAGCTCCCCCTATAACATCATCTTAGGAAGGGATTGGCTAATAGCAACGAAGGCGATCTGCTCAGCCTACCACCTGATGATTAAAATTCCGTCCAGGGACGGAGTGATCACGCTTCGGGGAAACCAGCAACAGGCTAAGGAGTGCATGCAGGTCGCACTCCGAGGTGTTAAGAATCAACACCCCCAAGCATAGCAATTACAGAAACCCGAAGAGGTAGGGCCGATGTCGCATCCATCCGTCGAGCCGGTAGAAGATGTCGCATTATACGAAGATGACCCTACGAAGGTCGTCAAAGTAGGGTTCGTCGGTGAAAACGAGCTCCGAAGCTAACTTATCCGGCTACTTCGGGAGTATAGAGATGTCTTCGCTTGGACGCCGCTAGACATGACCGGGGTGGCTCCAAGCGTCATCACTCATCACCTCAACATCGATCCTGAGGTGAAACCAGTTCGGCAGAAGCAGCGAGCCTTCGCAGCTGAAAGGAATCAAGTGATCCATGACGAGGTTCGCCAACTACAGAAGGCCGATATTTTATTCAAAGTAAAATATCCGACCTGGTTGGCCAACCCCGTGATGGTGAAGAAGCAAGGAGGTGGGTGGCGGATGTGCATTGATTACACTGACCTCAATAAACACTGCCCGAAAGACTGCTACCCCCTCCCCAACGTTGATAAGAAGGTCGAAGCTCTTGTTGGCCACAAGGCGTTCAGCTTTTTAGACCTATACAAGGGGTACCACCAAGTCCTCATGAATGAAGAGGACGCTCCGAAGACCGCTTTCGTCACAGACTTCGGCGTCTATGCATACAAAAAGATGCCCTTCGGGCTGAAAAATGCTGGAGCTACATACCAAATGATGGTCGACAAGATTTTTGAAGACCACATCGGCAGTATTGTCGAAGTGTATGTAGACGATATAGTCGTAAAAAGCAAGGAAATCGCCACTTGTGTAAACGACCTTAAAGTTGTTTTTAGCTTACTTCGTAAAGTGAACCTAAAATTAAACCCAGAAAAGTGTACTTTCATGGTCCGGTCTGGAAAATTTCTAGGGTGTTGGGTTTCACGGGAAGGGTTAAAAGCTAACCCATCAAAAGTCCGAGCCATCCAAGAAATGCGAGCACCGAAGTCAATTCATGACGTGCACAGACTGACGGGCTGCCTAGCCGCCCTAAGTCGTTTCCTATCCAAGGCCGCCGAAAAATAACTCCCATTCTTCAAAATACTAAAGAAGGCGCCGAACTTTGAATGGAACGACGAGCACAGGGGAGCTTTCGATGGCTTAAAGACGTACCTCGCAAATCTCCCCACATTATCTGTACCAAAAGAGGGCGAGGCCCTCTCCCTATACCTCGCCGCTTCGGACGAGGCAATCAGTGCAGTCCTGGTACGAGAAGAAAAACATCATCAGCTACCCGTCTATTTCATAAGCCGAGCCCTAAAAGGACCGGAGACGAGGTATCAACCTCTGGAAAAGGTCGCACTTGCATTGGTGAATGCGGCAAGGAGACTCCGACCGTACTTCCACGCACATCCGATACAAGTGCTGACCGACCTCCCACTTCGGCAAGTGCTTACAAAACCAGAAGCGTCCGGGCGAATCGCTAAATGGGCTGTAGAACTCGGCGAGCACACGATTTCCTTTGTACCTCGCCAAGCCATTAAAGGGCAGTCTTTGGCGATTTCCTAGTAGAAGCCAAGTTCACGGACGCACAACAATCCATTGAACCCACTAAGGATAAATTAAAGGCTGAGGCGCCGAAGCCACCACAACAAGACTGTTGGAAGGTCTACGTCGATGGGGCATCAGGTCACAAAGGAAGCGGAGCCGGAGTCTTACTCATCAGCCCTGAAGGAAAGCAGATCACCCACGCACTCCGGTTCAATTTCCCGACCATAAATAACGAAGTGGAGTACGAAGCTCTAATCGCTGGACTTCGTCTAGCCCAAGCTCTCCAAGCAAAGGCCATTCAAATTCACAGCGACTCCCAAGTCATAGTGAACCATATACTAGGCAAATACGAAGCCAAAGGAGAACGAATGAAGAAATACCTCCATAAGGCCAAGATCCTACAACAAAGCTTTTCGTACTTTGAGTTGGTGCGAATCCCAAGAGGAGATAATGAGCGAGCTGACACACTAAGCAAACTCGCATCATCATCAACGATCCCTCCGGTGGAAGAAGTACAGCTCCGAAGCATTGATGACGCCGAAGTCAATGTAGTAAACGAAGATGGACCGAACTGGATGACTCCACTTCGTAATTACTTGTTAAATGGTGAACTCCCAACTGATAAGGCCGAGGCTAGGAAGCTCCTGGCCAAGTCCACGAAGTACGTCCTGGAGCAGGGAGTACTGTATAGAAAATCCTACCTCCAACCTCTCCTAAGATGTGTGGGGCCCAACCAAGCGAACTATGCACTGCGCGAAGTCCATGAAGGTTCCTGTGGCAGTCACATCGGAGCCCGCGCCCTGTCCAAAAAGATCATGAGGTGGGGGTACTACTGGCCCACTATGTCCCAAGACGCCACCGACCTCGTCAAACAATGCCCGAAGTGCCAAATCCATGCGACGGTTCCGAGATTGCCACAGACCGAACTGGCCAGCATGCAAAGCCCTTGGCCGTTCATGCAATGGGGAATTGACATCGTCGGCCCATTCGAAAAAGCTCCCGGCCAACTACAGTTCCTCATTGTAGCAATCGACTACTTTACGAAGTGGGTCGAAGCCGAAGCGTTGGCACGAATCACAAGTAAAAATGCCCTAAACTTCGTTTGGAAGAACATAGTTTGTCGCTTCGGCATACCTCACGTCCTCGTCTCAGATAACGGAACCCAGTTCACAGACAGGACATTCAGAGAATGGTGTGACGAACTCCACATCCAACAAAAGTTCACCTCGGTAGCTCATCCTCAAGCAAATGGCCAAACCGAGGTTACGAACCGAACGATAGTCAAGGGGTTAAAAACCCGGCTGGATAAGGCCAAAGGAGACTGGGCTGCGAACTTACCCCAAGTCCTATGGTCATACCGAACTACCCCACGGACATCACACGGTGAAACACCATATAGCTTGGTGTATGGAGCCGAAGCGGTGATCCCGGTAGAGATCGGTTTGCCGAGCCCCCGAACACTTAACTTCGCGGCCCAAGACAACGAAGACGGACTTCGAACTAACTTGGATCTGCTAGAAGAAAAACAAGAACAAGCCTACATACAAGAAGCTCGATACAAATAGCAAGTAGCTCGGTATTATGACAGCCGGGTGAAGCATCGACAACTCCAAGTAGGCGACTTCGTACTTCGGAATAACGAGGTCAGCAGGGCGGAGAAGCTCGGCAAATTAGAAGCCACCTGGGAAGGACCGTACCGAGTTCAAGAAGTCCTCGGAAAAGGGTCGTACAAGCTCGCCCACATATCTGGTGAGCCCATACCCCGTACATGGCACATTACCCACTTGAAAAGGTACTTTGTATAAACAGAGGGTGATATCCAAGTTCATTTAGGTCGTAGGAATTGAGTTGTCTTGATAAATTTTGTCTTATTTTGACTTCGTAAAAATTTTGTCTTATTTTGACTTCGTAAAACTTTTTGTTTATTTTGCATGCATTTTGCATCTCTCTCTCATTTATACTAAGTATCTCGATTTTAAAATCCTGATGAGGATACGCAAATAAACTCCGCCTCGGAGTCACACCCAAACGCGCGTAAGGGGACCACCCCTATCGATAAATTCGACAAATAAGGAACCTAGAAAGCCTAAACTTCGTCGCTAGACGAAGTGGCTACCTAGAAAGCCTAAACTTCATCGCTAGACGAAGTGGCCACCTAAAAAGCCTAAACTTCGTCGTTAGACGAAGTGGCCACCTAGAAAGCCTAAACTTCGTCATTAGACGAAGTGGCTACCTAGAAAGCCTAAACTTCGTCGTTAGACGAAGTGGCCACCTAGAAAGCCTAAAAGGCCCAAACTTCATCTCTAGATGAAGTGGCTACCTAAAAGGCCCAAACTTCATTTCTGGACGAAGTGGTCGACCGAAAGCCTAAACTCCGTCACAAGACGAAGTGACTATGAGAAAGCTGCCTTCGTTGAATACAAGGGAACCTGCCTCGGTTAAAGGCAAGGATAGAAAGCTTAAACATGCAATTTTTTTTTTTTTTTTTATTTGAATAGAAATAAATGTACAATTGTTACATTAAGAAGACGAGGAACCCGGAGGCTTTGGCTTACTAAAGCTAAGCCAATCTCTAGCAAAATCCCTGCCGGAATTAAAGTTCAAAACATCGTCTATACTAAACCTGCCCCGACCACGTCCAGAAGCCGAACTTCGGCCTCTACCTCGGACATTCTGGCTCACCCGACCCCGACCCCGTCCCGACGCCGATCGCCGCTCTTGACTATAAATTTCTCGAGAATGATGTGTCACAATCTTCGGGTCCGGGTCAGCAGACCTCGAAGATTCACCTTTCAAAAATTCTCTAGAAGTACGGTCGAGCAACCTCGGATCCGGATCAGAAGAAATTGAAGTCGCAGAACCAGCTTCTAGAGACAGACGCCGCTTCAACTTCGGAAAGCGATCAAGGACTGTCTCATAAATGCTCGCCACGCGAATGAGCTCTTCAAACTCACCTCTAACCTGCCAGGATTCACTCCCATATTCCTCCCTGTAACTTCGGCATCGGGCCTGGAGCTCCTTGACCTTATCGTAAGTCTTGGAAATCGTGGATCCCCCAGCTCGGTGAATTATGGTCTCGTACTCCATATGCTCCTCGACGATCTCCTTGCAAGTCTTGATGTCGTCCCGAGCTCGCTGGTACTGGTCTTCAAGCTCTATATATCTGGCATGCATCTCATCAAGCTTTTCCTGAGCGGCCCGAAGTTTCACCTCAGCCTTGATCTCGATGTTATCAGCTCGTTTTTTCCAGCCCGAAGCATCGAGCTCGGCTACTTCTATAGCTCGGCGAAGCTCAGATATTTCTTTAACAAGGTGGGAAGCATCATAAAACTCAGGGGCAGGCTACAGAATAAATACAAACAAAGTTCAACAGAGCCTTTTTTATTTATAGCCAAAAAACGGCAAATGAAACGCCACCCTAATGGTGACGAAGTACAAGGCTACAAAAAAAAAAAAAAAGAAAGGGGGAGAAGGGTAAAGAAGCCAAAAATCGTGAACAGTGTCAATTGACTCCATCACGATTTTCTCCTTCTAGGCCGACCTCTGGTTTAACCCCGGGTTCTGTGGGGTCGTCGCGAGCTGGCTCCTCGGTGGTCCCCTCCCCAACCGGCGTCTTCAGCAAATCGGCAATGACTGTCTCCAGGAGCTCGTACCTGTCAACGGGACACCGCCGAATGACATCTTCATTTAGCAGACTCCTCTGTGCGGAGAGCCGCTCGACAACCGGAATGGAAGAGGTATGCTCCAGAAGCACCTCGGCGAAGTCTCGCAGTGTCTCCTCCTCCGTCATGGTAGCATACCCGTACTTGGTTTTGTCCAAGTCCGGGATGTCCTTGGCGATATCATCGATCACCGCTGAGACAACCGGGGTGCTCATGGCAGTCACTAGCTGAACAACCATCCGGGAAAAGTGGGTAGACCGGACGAATCGCTCCACCAACGCGCGGAACACCCGTCCCTGGCCAGCTACCACCTCGGCTACTTGGGTCTTCAGCCGACCTACTTCTGCCTCAAGATCGGCAACCTTCTTCTTCTCCTCTTCGGCGACAGCCAAAGCTGTCGCCTCCCTGCCCGCTGCTGCCTGTGCCGCGGCTTCGGCGACAGAGATCTTAGCCATTAGCCGATCTTCCACCGCCGCAGCCTCGGCAGCCTTTGTCTGGAACTTGGCAACTCCACTTCTAATGAAGTTCGCCAAGCCCTGCAGCCCATCTAAAGCCGCCTCGGCCTCCTAAAACACAAAACCAAGGGACAAGATTTTAGTAGAAGGTACAAGTCACCATATACAAATACTTCTAGTTTGACGCTTACCTCGGGAAATGACATCTCCCGTGCATGCATTCGGCCCGAGGTCGGGCCACTCTCGACGACCGTCACTTCGTCATCCAACGAGAGTAAAGTTCGTCGAGGTCGTTGGCCCACCAGCTGCAGGGGAGAGGAGCTTTGGACGGGAGCATCCAACTTCGAGCTCACGGATACCGACCTTCCAAGGTCGGTTGTCCTCTCCGACGACGTCGCCGAAGTCGTCTTCTCCACCACCGAAGCAGAAGGCTTCTGCCTCTTCCTCTTGTTCTTGTTCTTAAGAGCAGCCTGGATAGCTTGAGCGTCCACTACAAAAAAAAAAAAAAAAAAAAGATTTACATCAGTAAAAATGAAAGAGACCACAGGACACAAAGCAGTGAAGCAGAGCCTCACCCAAGTCCACATCGGACACGGAGTTATATAGGCTTAACCCATAATTTGCGAGCTCGGCCTCGGCATAATCCCTCTCAATGAGGCCGAGGTTCACCAAGCTCGTTTCAAGCTCACCGGTTGGTTTCCCAGTGTCTCGAAGTACGAACTTGGCCGTGGTCCAAGGGTATAACGGCACGCCTTCACACCGGCAAAAGAAGAATTTCTTCTACCAGTTCGTCACCTTAGTAGGAGTCCCTAACTTGAACCTACTAATAGGGGAAAGGTAAGCCCACCCCGTCGGACCAAGCTTAGGTCTAAAAAACCTAAGGAAAGAATCCACAGTAGGCGTACCACCACGGCGGCTGACCTCGAAACAAAAACCAACGACCTGCTTGATGGAAGGAGGTTGCAACTGACCTAGTGACAGATGGAGCTCTTCTAAGAGCTCGGCAAAAAAACGATTTAAAGGAAAACGAAGACCAAAATGAAAATAATCTTCATAAACGGTAAAAAAACCTACGGGAGGCGAACTACCCCTATCTACATCACGAGGCAGGAGCAGCTCCACTGACTCAGGAAATAAAAAACGCCGAGCCAAGTCCTGCATATGAGACACAGACATGGTCGAGACACATGCCAGTGAGGCACTAGACCCGACCACCGGCGGGAATTCGATTTCTCGAAACGACGGCGGAACTAGCGTGCGTGTATGTACATTTAACCAAACCCTCGCCGGAAAAACCCTAGACGGCGAGGGCGAAATCTGTGCGCTGGTCCTACCAGTACCTACTTGGGGAAAAGAAGAAGAATCCATTACAAGGAAAGTACTTACTTGTCAAAGTCTTTTTCCGACTACAAATCACCGGGAAATTGAACGGGACGGCGGCGGTCGCAGAATTTTGGGTCTAAGGTTTTTCTCTCTCGCTGACAATTGGAAACGATTGAGGGGAGAAAATATTTTTTAGCGTACACTGGAAGCTTTTATAAGCAAAGGCACGCCTTTTCAAATCCCGCCTCTCCGCCTGCTCCAACAAAAGAGTGACACGTATCCCACCTACACTGACACCAACAGTCGTCCCTTTTCATACCACGACTATTCAAGCTCGACCTCGTCAAAACGAGGCGGTATGCAGTTCGACTTCGTCAAAATCTTATTTTCGACGGGGTAATGCAATTCGAGCTCGACCTCGTCAAAACGAGGCGGTATGCAGTTTGACTTCGTCAAAATCTTATTTTCGACGGGGTAATGCAATTCGAGCTCGACCTCGTCAAAACGAGGCGGTATGCAGTTCGACTTCGTCAAAATCTTATTTTCGACGGGGTAATGCAATTCGAGCTCGACCTCGTCAAAATGAGGCGGTATGCAGTTCGACTTTGTCAAAAACTTATTTTTGACGGGGTAATGCAATTCGAGCTCGACCTCGTCAAACGAGGCGGTATGCAGTTCAACTTCATCAAAATCTTATTTTCGACGGGGTAATGCAATTCGAGCTCGACCTCGTCAAAACGAGGCGGTATGCAGTTCGACTTCATCAAAGATTTATTTTCGACGGGGTAATGCAATTCGAGCTCGACCTCGTCAAACGAGGCGGTATGCAGTTCGACTTCGTCAAAATCTTATTTTCGACGGGGTAATGCAATTCAAGCTCGACCTCGTCAAAACGAGGCGGTATGCAGTTCGACTTCGTCAAAAACTTATTTTCGACGGGGTAATGCAATTCGAGCTCGACCTCGTCAAACGAGGCGGTATGCAGTTCGACTTCGTCAAAATCTTATTTTCGACGGGGTAATGCAATTCGAGCTCGACCTCGTCAAAATGAGGCAGTATGTAGTTTCAACTTCGTCGAAATCCCACGGGGCAATTTACACCTCTCTACAATGACCTCGCTTCTCCGACCTTTTGGGGGGGGATGTGATAGGATGTGGCCCAGAGGCCCAAGATCAGCTCGGCCCACCGTGGTTGAAGCCTAATAACGAGTCAACAAAGTCAGGCAACTGCCCCACGATTTCTCAACCACCCGCGATGATCAGAGTACGGACGGACATGCGAGAGCAGCATCCAGGGAACGCCCGTGACCTCAATTCTCTATAAATAGAGTCATCTTGTAAGATAAAAAGGGGGGCTGCATGTTTTAGTAGAAAAGACTTCAATATAAACATCTTCTTTTCCTTCGTGGACGTAGATCTACCCACAGATCGAACCACGTAAATTCTTGTGTTCTTAACTTTTCTTTAAATCTCACCATCATAAAAACACTCCAAAATCCACGATCGATCAATTTGCAATACCGACTTCATCGTGGTTTGTACTTCCAAGAAACTTGAAATATTTATAGATTTTTTATTATTTATATTGTTATTTCTTATTCATAGATAGTTGATAATCATTAGTACTTTACCGAGCACAAGTTTTGCAAAGACATGCGTGATGGCAATATTTTGCTTTTGCTGTAGCGCTAGCATATTTTGCAATTCTTTTCCTTCATTTTTTGCAAAATCTTTCCACAAACATCTTTATTTCTTCCGGTCTATAAAATGAAAGACATAAGATTTAATATATATATATATATAGAGAGAGAGAGAGAGAGAAATGTTATACTACATACCTTATGCTACATACTTTCCTGAGCACCACTCTCGTTTAGTCCACGTTAGCATTTATTTTTTCATTTTATCCATTTAGTTTGATTCTAGTAATACTTTAAATATTATTATTCACATCATTAATTTTATAAATTACATAAAAATAAAAGCATAACTCGTAGAAGTTAGCAATTACTTTCTCCATTTTCTGGGAAAGAGTAAAGTGGTGAAAAAATTCAAATTAATTTTCGGAAATCTAAAGCAATATCGGCTCAGCCATCCCATATCCGAGTCTCAGGTATCAATTCTCATGCTATTTTATACTCTGATTTCCTTTCTTTTATCAAGTTCTTCCAAATTTTAATGCAATGCTCACGGAAATGGATATTCTAATTTATGTAAACATAAAATGTAATGAGCAGAGAAATTTTTGACTAATATCAGCATTTTTCAAAGTGAGATGGATAATTCTAAGTTTGATATGAAAAAAAAATGCTTCAAAAGCAGCCCCTCAATTTTTGCAACAGTGCAAATTTTCTATTTTTAATTTATTAAATTTTATATGGATTGATACAATGCGTGTAGTTGGATATCAATGATACTACTGTTTTAATATGATGATTGTCTGCATAATTATACTTTTTTTCTTTTCAAGTATTCCCTAATTAACCTTTTGGCTATCAATCTGAAAATTAATTAAAGATAAAACGATCAAAATTGATGGAAGAAAAAACAAGCTGGACATATCTTCCAATAAATGCTAATTATATGCACGACGATTAAAGAGGACCAAAAGGGCTATATAGTTAAGAGCGGTACGATTAATTGGCTGAAATAATCAACTGATTTACCTTGTGTAGATGGAAGGAATATGATAGAAAGATCACAGCGCAACTATTTTTCTCATAAATCTTTGATTAATAGTTATTGCTTTGTGTTTCGACTTTTGCTGGGAATAGCAAAGTTGTGAGAATGTTCAAGTCGGTTTTGGGAAAACTAGGGATTTAAGAATTTGATTAATTTGCAGAGGAAGAAACTTTCGAGTTGTTATGGAGTAGTAGAACTATGTGATAAAGATGAGAAAAGATGAGTTGTTATGGAGATAGATTTTGATTATGAAGAAGAACGATAGATTTACTCAACTTTAGGTCAAATAAATTTATTAGATTATGTTATTAACTTATAATAAATTATATTATTAATTTATAATATATTAGATTACATAATTACCCATAATTTTGAATATATTATAAGGATATTTTAGGCGATGTACATTTTGACACAAGACTCTTTTTTATATAGGTATAGATTTTAATCATTTTTAATTATTTTTTAAATTTATTTATGTTCGTGTTTGTGTTGGTTAAAGGTCGCAGTCGTGTATGTCATCTACAATTTTATTTTTATATAACTTATCGTGTCGCTTCGTATCGTGTCAACCTAAACGAAATACTGTCATAATCATGTTCGTATCGTGTGCATGTTCAATAATGTGTTAGAGCTTTCATATTTCATTTTTTACTCATTTTATCCGCTAAAATGCTAATTTAATTTATATTTCAGCAGCCGGAAGCCTACACCCTACCCCTATAGGCATTATTCCCCTCTCACACAGGATATTAAAATTATAATATTTTTAAATGCCCCTGTGAGAAGGTTAGACATTGCCTCATAGGGTAGTAAGTGGTATTGGATATTGCCAATGAGGGATAGTTATTTCTTACTCTAACAGACAACATGTGTGTAATATATTGTTTAAGCACAAATTTTAATAAAAGATTGATGAATGTTGTCCTTAGTGGAAAATGAGACCCATTCTGTGATTGGAGGATGCGTGTTGTCATATAAAAAAATAGGTGCAGTTAAGAGGTATATCTCTTTATATATTCAACTTAACAGTTGTAATTTGTTAGATTGTGTGCAACGCACAAACATTATGCTAGTGTCTTAATTAAAATTCGGATTGAAGTTTGAGCCAACAAGGGCTTTGAGTTACAGTTCCATGTCGTTCAAATTAAACCGACTTTGAAGGTCTAAGTGTTGACGAGTACCAGCCCAGGCTGGTTGAACCGACCTGTTCAGTCCCATATACAAAACATTGGTACTCTACCCATACAATTAATAACCCTAAATCGAACAAAAGAAAAAAAAAATAGAAGGGACTAGACTGTTATTTGAATTTTTAGTTACAGATTTCAATCATGCAATTCTGTGATCGGTTGGATACGACAATGTTGTCATTGGGGCTTGGCGGCTCCACACCACCACCATTAAGCCTTCTTCTCATAGCCAGATTCAGTTGGTTCTGGGTGTCGAGCTGCTGCTGCTGCTGCTTTCTCTTAGCCAGATTCAGTTGGTTTCGGGTGTGGAGCTGCTGTTGCTTCACAAAGGCAACGGATAACATCACCATAATAACAAGACACAGAATATATTTTGCTATACTACTCCTCATCGAGGTGAATTCAACTTTATATATTAGGTTTTCTTATGTTATGGAGTGAATGAAGAGGTATGGATGGGGTTACTTTAAACAACATGATATTTATACACATTATTTTCTTTCAAGAAATTTCGCTGCAATTTCCTCCTCATCAACTATGCTTTCTTGTCAAATAGTCCCCATCGGCCACTTTGATTTGGTAAGACAAGCTAAGTCTATGTTTGTTTTTTCCTCAACTGCATTAATGCAAAATCAATTTTAATATTTGCATGGAGCTAGCGGTCATACTGTATTGTTGACTCCTCTATCGAAATCGTGAAAGTAGAGCTGACTAATTAATCATCCATTGGCTTTCTGGACAAAGATATATTGAGTGCCAGACGTGCCAAGATTCACAAGTGTCTCGTTAATTTTTACGGATTCGGATCTTTCAATTCGATATAATATCTTCTATTGTATCAATAGAAGATTGTTCACAATATTTTTAAAATCATTTATTTTATTATTGGTTTTGAAAATAGTATGGACACATGGTAATCATCCATTAATGCAATGAGAGATGTCACACTGAGTTTCAATAGAGAATCCAAATCCAATTTGTATGTAGCCATGATGGAGATACGATGGTCAATTTATTTATATTTAAGTAATAAATTACAAGTGATGATTAGTAGGCCTTATTACTTTTTACTTTAATTTCTACCCTTTTCCTCTATCTAAAAAAAGGAGATTATTGCTAGTTATAATGTGGCCGAATATCATTAATGAAAAAAAAATCCGAGAAATGATAGTACAAGATAAATGGTAGCCATCAAGATAATATATATATATATAGAGAGAGAGAGAGTTTGGTTCATATGTTAATAAATCCCTGTGTGTTAAATAGGAATGAATTTGGACTATTGATCTTAATCAAATCTATGGCTGTTATTGATGTAAGCATGGTTTCAAGGTACAACAAGCATGATTTCATTTAAGTATGAATTAGTACATTTAAAAGCACAATTATATAATAAGCATAATTTTATTCACATTTAAGCATAGTTTTGTATACCTTTAAACATTTTTAACATTTTAACACGACATGATTTATTAACACACGAACCATTCCCTATATATATATATATATATATATATATATATATATATATATATGCAAAAACTTGGGTGAGGCCGGACTCATAGTGTGGCCGGCCCAAAGTGTCAATTTTTATGCAGAAAAGTATTAATCTACACGAATAAAAGTGTCAATCTTTAACATAATTATTTAATGAAATAAAAGTGTCAATTTTTAAAAGTGTCAATTTTTATGCAGAAAAAGTGTCACCGTACAGCCGGGCTGACCCAAGTGTGCCCATATCTATATAAGCTAATTTTATGATTTTCGAACAAAACTATACCCTTTTAACCAAAGAATACAATGTTGATTTATGTTTCCTTAATTTATTATGCCCAGGATGATTTGTTTTAAGTCTTGTGCATTTACGGAGTAATTGTTTTCGTCTTGAGTCTTTCATTGGTGTTGTTTTTCCATTTTCTCTTTCCAGGCAAGATTGTAAAGACATGCTTGAGGACAAGCATGTTTAAAGTGTGTAAGGTATTCCCTCCGTCATATTGTTGAATATATATGGGCTATAAAAGTGGGACGGTGGGAGTATTTGCATTAGAAAATCATTTTTCCTAAATAAAAGAAATAAAAGAACAATATTGTTTAATGCGTCTTTCTCCGCATATCCTATATTACGTGTCTCAACTGTGTCTCAAACATCAATTTCTATTAATTTTATACAATTTTTTAATAATGTTAATTTACTACAGTATGATTAATTTAATTTTATAATTATATTCTATAGTTCATTCATGGCTCATTCAATTAGAATTTATAATTATATTTAGCATTTAATTAATTTTAATTTTACTAGCAAAAATAAGCTTGTAAATCTAAAATTAGGGTATATTAATTTTAAAAAAAATTAACTTTAGTTATAAATATTTGTTACTATGACTCAATCTCATTTTTATGATTACTTATTTTCTATGTTGCATGGGTGCGGGAGTATGGGTGCGTTGGCGATACGATTCGGATACAGGGATACCAATTTTTAAAAATTTTAGGGTGCGATTCGTCGAGAATACGTCTATATATTTATATTTTATTATGTATATATCATTCATTTTATAAAAATAAAATTCATAAATTAAATACTACTCAATTAAAATAAAGATTTCAAATAAACCCCATAAATTAAATACTATATTGATTTTGTAGTGAATTTAAATTTTAGGACAATACATATAAAAAAAATTATAAAAAACTCAAAATATAAAATTATTTTAAAAAACCCAAAAAATCTTAAACGCACCAGATTCTTACCGCCGAATACGCGTATCCTATTTTTTTTTTTAGAATTCACCAGGTGGCATATCCGATGCTTATCTCACGCGAATCGCACCTGCACAAATATCCCCACGTATCCGATACTGCAATGTTGTATTTTTAGAAGAATCTGTGCATTATAGCTTATTTTCCACATAAGCATCTACTAAAGGCCACCACCTCTTGACTTCACCATTTCATGGAAACTCAAGCAGTTTCACACATGAATTAAATTATCGTCAATTTTTTCAATTTGATGATTACTTATTTTCCACATATATAATCATTTATTAAAGGGTCACCACACTTCTTGACTTCACCATTTCAAGGAAACTCAAGCACACGACTGAATCAAAATTATCGTCAATTTTCTCAATTTGAATAACTATTTTCCACGGAAACACCTACTAAAGGGCCACCACCTCTTGACTTCACCATTTCATGGAAACTCAAGCAGCTTCACACGATTGAATTGAATTATCGTTAATTTTCTTAATTTGATTACTTATTTTCCACAGAAACATCCATTAAAGGGTCACCACATCTTAACTTCACCATTTCATGAAAAATCAAGCAGACAACTGAATTAAATTATAGTCAATTTTCTCAATTTGATTACTTATTTTCCACAGAAGCATCTACTAAAGGGCCACCACCCCTTGACTTTACCATTTCATGGAAACTCAAGCAGCTTCACACGACTGAATTAAATTATCAGCAATTTTTTCAATTTGATGATTACTTATTTTCCACATAAGCATTTTTACCACCTCTTAACTTCACCATTTCATGAATGGGTTTTACGAAACTCTCATCATTTTCCCACAAAAGTATTCATATTTCTAATTTTCTATATATAGATAGGGAGATTTAGATATATATTATACCTTCATGAAAACAAACATGAAAGCCTTTTACTTCTTCCTTGAGGTCTCTTCCTTCATTTTGTTCTTCCACATAAAGGCAGTGGTCTCTGCAACAACTGCAGAGGCTCTGCTAACGTGGAAGAACAACTTAACGTTATCTTCACCTTATCTCGATTCTTGGTCCCTCCAAAACACCAAGAGCCCTTGTAATTGGTCCGGCATTCGCTGCAATAGCAGGGGCTTTGTTTCTGAAATTGATCTATCCGAAGCAAGCCTTGCCGGAACTCTGGCCATGCTCGATTTCAACTCATTTCCACATCTTACAAGTCTCAACCTCAGTCTAAATTCTCTCAATGGAGGGATACCATCTTCTGTTGGAAAACTTTCGAGTCTCCGATCCTTGGATCTCAGCAACAATTTGTTGGAACTCTCAATCCCACCAGAGATTGGTAATCTTACTGAGCTTCACCACATCAATTTCTTCAACAACGCTATTTTTGGAGAAGTCCCATATCAAATTGGAAATCTTCAGAAGCTACAGTTCTTGGATTTGGGCTCTAATTACTTAAAATCTCCAGACTGGTCAAGATTTCCCTCCTTCCCTTCACTAACCCACCTCAGTTTCTATTACAATCAACTCACTTTGGAATTTCCAGATTTCATAACCAACTGCGTGAACCTGACATACCTCGACTTAGCAGATAACAAAATCGGAGGTGAAATTCCTCCTTCTTTAGGCCAACTTAGGAATCTCCAATACCTCGATCTTCGAAAAAACACATTCTCTTCCTCCATTCCCCCAGAGCTCGGCCAGTGCACGAACCTCACATACTTAGCATTAGGCCTTAATACGCTTACCGGTTCTCTGCCTCCATCCTTGTTCGACTTGACCAAGCTAACCTTGTTGAATCTTGCCAATGCTAGTCTTTCTGGTGAAGTTCCTCCCGAAATAGGCCTCCTCGTAAATCTGCAAAAACTGTTTCTCTACACAAATTCATTTTCAGGCTCCATTCCAGCACAGATAGGAAGGTTGCATAATCTATTGGAACTGGACCTTTCAGAAAACAATTTTTCTGGTGAAATTCCTCACACAGTCACCGACCTCGAAAATCTGGAACTTCTTAGCCTTTTCTCAAACAATCTTACTGGAACAGTTCCACCTGCCATAGGAAGTCTAACCTCCCTGAAGCTTCTCGATTTTAGCTTCAACCCGTTGCAAGGCCAGTTGCCGGACTCAGTGTCCGAACTCCATAACCTGGAGACTATATACCTGCAGAGCAACAACCTTTCAGGCACCCTCCCTCAGGGTCTAGGCGAAAACAGTCCTCGATTAGCCAATGTTAGCCTTTCCAGTAACGGTTTCTCTGGGGAGCTTCCACCAGGACTATGCAGTGGCTTTGCTTTGGTTCATTTTACAGTGAACAACAATACGTTTTCAGGGCCTTTGCCTGACTGCTTCAAGAATTGCTCGAGCTTAGGACGAGTACGCCTCGAAGGCAACCGATTTTCCGGAAATATCTCAGAAGCTTTCGGAGTTCACCCTCAGCTTAAGCTACTCTTCATCAGCAACAATCAGTTCACTGGCGAGCTCACACCTAAATGGGGACTGAATGAACAGCTGACAAACATTCAAATGGACCACAACAGAATATCAGGAGCAATCCCAGCTGAGCTAGGGAACCTGGCAGAGCTACGAGTCCTTGCAATGGGCTCGAACGAGCTCACTGGCGAAGTTCCGGAAGAGCTGGGGAAGCTGGAGAAGATGTTTAACCTCAACGTGAGCAACAATCAGCTAAACGGAGGTATTCCAAAAGCTCTAGGCCAATTGACAAGCCTACAGATTCTCGATTTTTCTGGGAACAATATAATAGGCAGCATCCCGCAGTTCTTTGGGAATTTCAAAGACCTACGAAGCATCAACATGAGCAACAACCTTTTATCGGGGAATATCCCGTCCGAGCTTGGAGAACTGATGAGGTTGCAGATGCTGTTGGATCTCAGCAACAATTCACTTTCCGGGGTGATTCCATCATCCTTGGGGAGGCTTACGGTTTTGGAAATCCTCAACTTGTCAAACAACAATCTGTCGGGAGAAATTCCGGCAGCGTTATCTGGAATGAGTAGTCTTCTTGAGTTCAGTTTCTCCAACAACAGTCTGACCGGCCCGATCCCCTCCGGCAATATCTTCAGCAAAGCACCTGCAGAAGCATTTGCTCGAAACTTCGGTCTCTGTGGAGCTGCAGAGGGATTGCCTCTTTGCGAGACAACGTCTTCATTTTCCCAGTCTAGAACTAGAAAGATGCTTGTCCCAATCGTAGTTCCAGTTGTTAGCCTCTTACTTTTTGCAGCCATTATCGTTGGATTTCTTCTTCTTCGAAGGAAGAAGAAGCTTGAGCCCTCCGAAACACATATGTGGGAGACAAAATGGAAAATCCCTTCCGGAAAACTGGAGCATGGGGCAGAGGCAGCTGTTCTGCCTAGGAAGAGTCCTCTTGAGAAGGAATTGAACAAGATCTTGGTTCTAGACGAGGCCACGGCCTCGATTGACTCGAATACGGATGCAACATTACAAAAGATAATCTGATAAGGATTTGTAGAGTATTGGCCTAGTTGCAAAAATGAACTATTAGTCCATTTGAATCCTATAGTCTTGTTAATTTTGTTTATTTGGTCTAGAGATAAGAGGCAAGAATGAAATATATGTAATACTAGTCTATGCAACCAAATAAAATTCCAAAAACAGTGCAAAAAGTAGAGCTATTGATTTGAAATATATTCCCAAGTGAATTCTTAATTCAGAAAGATAACAATGGTGGCCAATAAGGCCATTTATACAGATGATGATGGATGCATACATGCATACTCCAACTAAAATGGCTTCCACATTCACTCACAATGACCTCCATCAAACAAGGCATTCACCTGGTGGCTGAAAATAACTCCTAATGTACCATGGTTGTCATTTGTCAAACAAACATCGACTCTTCTCATACTCTTTCACCAGTAAATTTTCTAAGAAGCCATTATCCACCTGTGGCTGAGATAAAGCTCCATGAACATTCCTCAAAGCACACAAGGATGAACATTGCATGAACAAACTTGCTTATACAAATTCTATAATTATTGCTAATAACGATCATTATTTGACGGTGTAATAGGAAATGCAACTAATACGTAAATAATGGAATAGAGAATCTGAATTGAACTTCATATGCCAATCTGATAATGATCGAAGGTTATGTATTTATTTACGAACACAAATTTTTTTGTCCAAGATTAGTATTGCCAGTTACGAACATTTTTATTTATTTATTAGCACGCTCAAATCATTGAGGAAATGTAGCTCTAATGGAAAAGTATTTGGAAATTGTGTCTGTGCCCTATATGCATAAGGTCCCCCAAACTTCAGCGGTTCGGATTCCCTCATCTCCAAAATTTCTTTTTTTTTTAATTCATATAGGGCGAAAATCTTTTTTTAATTTTTATATACTCGTGCGATTTTTTATCAGTTCGGCCAAAATCACAACAATTGATTAAGATTTGTCTACCTTTGTCATCCAATAATAATAATAATAATAATAATAATAATAATAATAATAATAAGTACCAAAAAAAACAAATACGATACGAAAGAGTAATAACCAATCTCGAAAAAAGTACACCGTAATTAAGAGAGAAGCTTGTTTTCATAGTAATTGTAAATGTAATGTGAGTTGCACGTATTGCCTTTTATTTTATTTTGATGAATTCATATTTTTGTTTAACTTTGATGATTAGGTGAATGACATGTTGAATGATGGTTTATCTCGATGTAATACTCTATTTATCCACAAAATTTGTGCATTTAATTCTATTTTAAGATGTCAACATAAAATGTGCATTTTCCAATTGAAAAAATGACTTAACAATCTTTACCCTCAATCAATTCACTTATCTACACAAAATATCATACATGGTACATCACTTTAATATAAATTCAACTCATTTATTTATTTATTAAATGTGGGACCCCTACTCCACTCTTTTTACACTCATTAAAAAAAATTAAAACTCTTACCAAAAAAAAATACACCATTGTGGTGGACAGATGATGTAACTTAATTACATTATTCGAGTTTCATTTGATATAATACTCCCTCCGTCCCATTTTAATAGGCTTGTTTTTTTTCGGCACGAGATTTTAAGAGAGTGTGTTTAGTGATAAAGTGTAGTATTTGATATTTAAATGCAAATTTTGTTATTTTGATAATAGAACATCATAAATGCATAAAAACATATTCATGTCTGATCTTAATCAAACAAATCACATCAAGATCTTTAATTTGATATAAAAATCATAAAAATCGGAGAACAAACGAGCAAGTTATGGTAATTTAAAATTTTACTCCCTCTGTTTACTCTCATTTGGCACATTTGTATATTTTATACGTCACTATTGAATATAAAAGGCGCCAAATGAAGATAAACGGAGGGAGTATAATTTAAAATATATTGGGATATGTGCTGAGAGTTGTGGATGATGTGATAATTAGTGGATTGATTCTTTCCATTTTAAGAAACATGCATATTCGTGTGAGACGGCCCGATTAGGAAAGTAGACCTATTTAAATGGGACGGATGAAATATATAATATTTGAATCATTGACAATTGTGCATAGCCAACAAACTATAAAAAAATTATAATATGTATTATTAAAAAGAGGGCAAAAAATATTATGTCCATAGAGACATAAGGTAAACAAAATATGTCCAATTTATAACAAAACATAAATTTTATCCATATTTTCAAAAACCTTCCCAAATTACCCCACTTTTACTTTTTCAAACCTTCTCTCTTCTTTCCTCTCTTCTCTCTCCTCTCTTTTTTGACTTACCCGTTTCACCACCCCCTCTCTCTTCTCTCTCTTCTATTTTCTATGACACACATTCTCTCTCTTCTTTTTTATTTTTAATTTTCATTTTTTCTGCTTTTTCTCTTTTTTATTTGGTTGACAAAAGGTAAGAAATAGTCATATTACGTAAGAAATAGATAGTTTTCTATGATATGTAATAAGAAATAATTTATTTCTTATTGTATTTCAAGGTCGAATGGAAATTAACATATTACAGTAAGAAATTATTGAATTTTATAACACATAGTAAGAAACTATTTAATTATGGTGAGAAATTAATAATTTTCTATAATACACAGTAAGAAATGATCTAATTCTTACGTTGGTGGACAAAAGGTATGAAATATGGACAAAAGGTAAGAAATGATTTATTTTTTAACGTAAAAAGATGGAAATAAACATATTACAGTAAGAAATAATAATACTAATGTAAGAAATAAGCATCTTCGAACATGTTTGTAAAAAATAAAAATTGTTGGTTAGAAATAAAAATATTGTTGGTAAGAAATAAAATCTTGAAAAGCATTGATTATTACGCATTGAATGCTATCTTTTGGAATTTATGAGGGGATATCTCAGCTGAATATACAAAACCAGAGAAGTTTATGAGGGGATATCTGATAAACACGTATTTTATATGCATGTTGAGTTCATTTGGAGTGAAATTTATGCTTAAAAGTGTGGTATTTGAAGAGATTTCCCTAGGGTTTTGCTAGGTTGCTTGTATTCACGTTTTCCTCATTTTCTCTCGTCTTTTTATGTTTTTTTAGGAATACTGAAGAACTTATTTGGCCAATTAAATTACTCCATATCGAAGAGGAGTTCGTTAGGAGTCCATAGCAAAAAGCAGATCGAAAATCGGAGTTCGGACGAGGGAGAACGAGGCAAAACCGTGGAACTGCGCATGAAGGCAGGCTGTACGGCGACCTGGCCGGCGACCTGCCAGGCCGCCGGAATCTGGGCCAGGTCGCCGCCGGAGAGGTAAAATCAGGCAGGTTGTTCGGCGACCTACCAGGTCGCCGGCGGGCTGTCCAGGTCGCCGTCGGCGCGAAACTCCCACTTAAGGGGTGAGTTCGGCTCACCCAAACTCATCCCGACTCGCCCCGTTCCGACCCAACTCGACCCAATTATGAATTTTCATGTATTTAACCTCATTTTCTTCCCCCATTTGGTATCTTTTTCCCCAATTAAATTCTCTAGAACCCTAATTAGCTTAAACACTTTCCTTTCTAGTAATTTTAAGATTTGTGGAGCTACACTTGGTGGATTTGCAATTCAAGAACATATTCTTCTTCCTTGTTTAATTCTCTATATTTTAAGCATGATTTCATCTATTTTCTATGGTTTATTTTCTCTAATCATGTCTAGCTAAATTTCCTTGTGATTTCAATTATGTGAAGATTAGGGATAGGTGATGGGATTAGGCTTTAGATCTTGATTTACCTTCTAATTTCATGTTCATTTCTCTTGGGGCTATGTTTTATTATGTGATTATGCTTGATCATCATAGTTGCATATCAAGTGTTTGATCTAATGCCTAGTAAGCTTAGATTAGATGCTAGGATCAAGAGGCTTGCATGCTAGAGATTAGTAGGGCTAAATAACTCCATGGGCTTTTGGGAGTTAATGAATTGCTTGATGTCTTAGTAGGAATTAAGCCTTTCATTAATCAACTTGATTTCATTGCAATGAGAATTGAGTGGGTCATAATTAGGAGGTTTCCCACATGGAATTGGATTAAATTGGCTAATCATATCTAGAGTTGCTACATCCCTATCACCTCGAACTAATTGGAACATAATTGGAGTCACTTTCATTCTCTCATTTAATTTGTGTTATTTACTTGATCATTGTTTGTTTAGTTAAATTTCTCGTTTATTACTTACTCATTGATTCCTTTAGTTTATAAAAAAAATCCAAAAATATGCCACTTAGTAGCTTGGATAGTAGTTAGGTAATCCGATTACTACTTGAACTCTCACGTGTTGCATTTCCTGTGGTTCGACCCGATTGTAATACATCGGTTATCATTGTTCTATCCCTACCTATAAGAAGTAGGGTGATCAATTTTTGGCATCGTTACCGGGGAATGCTTAGTTTGAGTTTCAATAGTTGATTTGGTTATTGAAATTACTAATTCAAGCATTTATTTTCTTGTTGTTTTTTAGGTGTATGCTCACGAGAGCAAAGAAGGGCACACCTCTACCGTTGAATCTAGAAGTTAAAAAGCAACACAAGAGGGATAATCGAGCAAAGAGGCTAGAGATGGCGGCTCAACATCATAATATGGAGGCTCTCATGAAAGAATTCGAGGATATGAGGGCAAGGCTTGATGAGCATGAACGGAGAGCAAACGAGGCACCTCCCCCGCCTTTGAACCACATGTTCGAAGCACCAACACAACAATTCCAAGGTGGAGGATGGGGTCCGGCCATTAATGCCAACAATTTCGAAATCAAGACCGGCTTGGTGAATATGGTGCAAGCTAACCAATTTGGAGGATCACCAATGGAGGATCCAAACGCCCATCTTAGCGCGTTTCTCGACATTTGTGACACCATCAAGCAAAACGGTGTTTCAAATGACACTATCTGGATGCGGTTGTTTAGTTTTTCATTGAGGGATTGAGCGAAGGATTGGTTCAAAAGCTTGAACAAGGAAGAGATTACAACATGGGAGCAACTATGCAAAGCTTTCTTGGCCAAGTACTTTCCTCCTTCAAAGGCGCAAAGGCTTATCTCCGATATCTCTCATTTTTCCCAACATGGGGATGAGACATTATTTGAAGCTTGGGAAAGATATCGAGACTTGCTTCGAAAGTATCCACAACATGGGTTTAACCAAGAGCAACAAATTATCAACTTCTATAGTGGACTCACTTCTCATACTAGGAGTATTGTGGATGCTACAGCCGGAGGATGTCTAGTGAATCGAAGTGCTAGAGAGGCGATGAGAATTCTTGAAGAGATGACGGCCAATAGCTATCAATGGCCAATGGAAAGAGCACCTCCTAAGAAAGTGGCATCGGCTTCTAATGACAAGTATGATGAATTGGCAATTCAATACTCTATCCTCAAGAGGGACTACGAGAATGAGAAGAAGGCCAAGATGGAAATTCAAATGTTGCAACACCAAGGGAGTGTGGATACTACTCAAGTGGAAAAAGATGTCAACTATGTGAATCAAAGGAACTTCAATTACAATAGGCAAGGTGGCAACTATCAAGGTTATCAAGGAGGGAATTCTCATAATCAACCTAGTGGGAATGTGGCCTACCATCCTCCAATTAGGAATCATCCTAATCTTTCGTATGGCAACCCCAACAACGCTCTCCAACCTCCGGGGTTTACGGTGTCCCAACAAGTTGTGGAAGAACGAAAGAAGAATTTCTCACCTATGGAGAAAATGATGCAACAATTGGTTGCAAATCAAGCTCAAATGGCTTCTCAACAAAGTTCGTTCATCTCTCAAACGGGTCAAAAGGTCAATGCCTTGGAGAATTCCCTCACTTCTTTATCCAAACAAGTGAAGATGATTGAGGTTCAAGTAGGTCAAATGGCGAATCAATTGGCGTCTCAACAAAAAGCCGGAGAAGCTTCTTCTAGCAAGGGTCATGTGAATCCAATTCAACAATGCAAAGCTATTAGTGTGGTGAGTGAAGTACCTCCTAAGTCTTCACAAGTGATTCAAGAAGAGAAAAGGTCATCAAGTATTTTATCCGAAGAAGAAGTGGGGGGGTCAAAGTGTTCCTCCTTGGGACCATTCTCATGATCATACCATCTATGAGAAGCAATTAACTCCGGTGAATTTTGTTCATGACGTATACTTCTTGACCGTTCCGGATTATTGGCCTCCTTTGGAAGATATTCAAAACAAGACAAAAGAAGAGGTTCATGAATACCATGAAAGGATGAAGCGTTACAATGGAATCCCGGATTCGGATGACAAAAACATGTTAAAAAGAAGAAGAGGTGCTTATTTCACCGCCGAGTTGAAGAAGTTGATTGGAGAAGAAGAGTTTAATGAGAGGGCAAAGTTTTACGAGAAACCAAAAGGTACTACTCTTACTTCAACTCCAAAAGCTTCTCAAGATCAACTTGAGCCGAATTGCTTGGATAATTTAGCATTGCCTCCTAAGTCGAATGATGAGAACTTGCATGAAAAGAAGGGGAATAATGCCATTACTTTGAGGAGTGGAAGAGCTTATGAGAATCATGCAAAGCTAGGTGAAGAAATGGAAGCACCGGTTGTTGAAGACATTCCATATGAGAATGAAAATTGAGCCTCGTATGAGATGAAGAAAAATTCGAAAGGAAAAGCTATTCAAAATGAAATTCAAGAGAATGAAGCGAAAAAGAAGGCCCCTCCTCTCACCAACGATGTGAACTCAAAGGCTTCATTCCATCATCGTCTAACAAAGCGAAAGGTGGATGAAAAGATGGAGAGGTTTTTGGAAATCTTCAATAAGGTACATCTCAACATTCCCTTACTCGATGCATTGAGGGATATGCCTAGCTATGTCAAGTTTTTGAAAGAGGCTATTTCTAACAAGCGAAAGTTTGATAAATTTGAAACCATAAACTTGTCGGATGAGTGTAGTGCTATTTTGCAAAAGAAAATGCCTTTGAAACAAAAGGATCCGGGAAGTTTCAATATAGCTTGTGAGATTGGGGGTTGCAATTTTGGAAATGTCTTATGTGATTTAGGGGCAAGCATAAATCTCATGCCTCTATCGATCTTTAAGAGGTTGGAAATTGGGAACATCAAACCTCTAGCTATAGCTCTTCAAATGGCGGATAGATCTATCACTTATGCTCGATGAGTGGTTGAAGATGTGTTGGTGAAAATTGAGGATTTCATATTCCCGGCCGACTTTGTCATTCTTGATATGCCGGAGGATAAGGATATGCCACTCATCCTTGGAATGCCATTTCTTGCAACCGGTCGAGCTCTCATAGATGTGCAAGAGGGAAATCTCACTTTTAGAGTGAATGATGAGTCTCACCATCTCAATCTTTGATGCAATGAAAAGGATGGATGAACCGGAGTTTGAAGAGCTTGGTGAGAAGTCGATGCTTGATCGAGGAGAGATATCATTCCAAGTCCCTTGAAAGGGAAATGAGGTATCGTCGAGCTAACGATGTTAAACTAAGCGCTCGTTGGGAGGCACCCCAACAACTATCTCTTTATTTTTCATTTTTAGTTAGTTTTAGTTCAATTTTTGGTTTTTGATCTTTGTTTGTGATTAAGTCATTTTTCTTAATTTGTCTTTATTTTTGTGTTTGGAACAAATGAGGGAAGATAATCAACTATTCAAGCAAGCAATGGAGTGAAAGACTTTCAAAACCATCATCAACCTAGCTTTGGACCGTTGTAAGTGTAATTTAAATTTCTTATTAGTCTTCCCTCTAAACTCATTTTAGAAGTTATTTCTAAAATAAGTTTGGGGGAGGGGGGTAGGATAAGGAATTTAAATTACTTTATTTTTGGTATTTTTCAAAATTTTATTTGATGTGCTTATTGATTGTAAGCTTAATTTTGCTTGATGATTGTAGTTGATTGGGGTAAATGCATGGTTTTTACTTGTTTGAGTGGTTTGGTGTCGAGTTTGAAAATTGATGAGCTTAATAGATAGAAATGCTTTCTTTGTCTTGTGAATTGTGGAATGTGTGCTCATAATGGAGAATCTTTGGTGAGGATGATTTTGTTAATTTATTGGAGCTTGAGTGCGAAATTTTTTTGAAAAATTGAAAAAAAATTGAATGGAAAAATGAATGTATGCTTGCATGTTGAGTGTGAAAGCACGTGTTTATCGATTCAAGTGCTTTTGAGTGAGATGCCGATGATTGATGCTAAAAATGGTGAAATTTTTGAAATTTTTCAAGTTTAAGTTGAGCATGATTAGATTATTTCACTTGAATAGCTTGGACAATAGATCTTAAACACTTAGACCCTAGGCAAAAAGCTTGTGAGAATTTGAGCCTAAGAACTATGCATCTTACATAGTTCATATTTTTTTTTTGAGAGCTTGGTCTTGCTTTGCACTTTCTTTGCTAGAACTTGCCTTCATACTCTTGTTAGAAATGCTACTTGTGTGCACAATTAGGAAATGATCTTAGGCCATCATTGTTTAGCCCTAATCCCTAAACATTAACCTATTTTTCATTACCCTTGTGTCCCATTTTGAGCTTTACATAGCCTTTTCTTCTAAAACCGGGTGATAGGGGGTGAAGGATGGTTAAGGGAACCTTGGTGAAAGTTGAAAAATCATTAAGAATTGTGGGTGATAGTGAAGAGCTTCGAAGGTGGTTAATTTTGAAAGATCATTCCTATAAGCTCATTGTTAGAAAAGAAAAGAAACATAAGAACAAAGTTCTTTTATATAAAAAAGAAAAGAAAAAAGAATAAGAGCATAAAGGAATGTTTCTTTGAATATTATGAGATTGCATAGAAGCTTGAGCTTTCATTTCTTGAAAAAGGGTTGGATAAGGTGGAAGATGAACAAAGTTCATATTTGGAAAGGTGAAGAAAATAGGTAAAGGAGCTTAGATGGAAATTTGAGCCACTTAGCCTAAAAATTCCCCACCTTAACCAATGTCCCTACATTACAAGCTTAAGAAAGACCTTTTTGATCTTAATGTGTGTTGGAACTGCTGCTTGAAAGCATTCCTTTTTCCCACAGGATCTTCGAATTGGATGTGATAATTTAAATGCAACTAAATCATATAATCGAGTTTAGAATGTTATACCTCAGATCTGTGCTGACGGAGTAATCTACAGGTCTAGATTACTGGGGTGTGATCCCTTCCTCGAAGTTCTTCGACTGTGTGGGCGTCTAGGAACTTTGGAACCAGGAATTCTCCCTCTGCAGAATGGCGTCTCTCACAGTGCAACACTTAGGTTTTTGAGAATCTCCTCCTCCTTATTTATAAGAGGAGGGGGCGCCACTTTCCTTGTCCACTAAGTCACGGGCTTTAATCAATTAAAGCCCGGTTTAGTTAATAATTACTGGAACAAATTCTAATTAAATATAATTAGAATTAATCCTAATTATTATAAGGAAAGTAATATATAATTATTAAATTAATTATCTAATTCCTTAATTAAGAATAAATCTTAATTAATTAGATATTAATTTATTCCATAATTATATAATTAACCAGAGTACAATTATTGAGATCAGATGAACACCAGAAGAAGAAACTGGCGTCCCTTACACTACAGTAGGCGCCACATTAATGGGCTCAAGCCCATAATGCCTCTTTTTAGTCCAAAACTGATATCCCTCAATAATACCTTGAATTCCTTTCCTGAAGAGCTCTTGGGCCACCCCAGGGATCTATGTACCAGACAGAGTTTAGCCTTACCTAATGAAATAACCATGATCAACCCAGAACATTTATTTCATTAGAGTTGTGATGCATTCCACTAAAGAATCACAACTGAATCACCGCTCTGTCCCAATTTGTAGATTGGGGCTGATACTTTATTTAGAGCTATCCCCGTGTTTAATGACTCTGATATCCATTAATTAATTAGAGCTCCTCTGACTGCTCATAATTAATTAACATCTTATTCTCCTCAAGTAGTACCCGTTCACCCCTTATTATTATACCTGAACTTAATCAGCATGCATGACTTGGTATAATAAACCTTGTGAACTCCCTGAGGGGATATCTCTCAACCTAATACGGACACGGTGTCTCGATATAACTAATTAGACATACTATGTGCCCTCATGTTACCCAAGATGCAAGTCATCAGGGATGCTGCGATAGACCCTTAGCTATACAAGTCAAAGTAATAGTGAACAACACATATATCTCTAATAGCATATCGAGATTAAGATCATATCTCTAAATCCCGAGATCTCTAGTTCTTCACCTATTGCTAGGGTCAGTATCAGAAGAACCTTATCTCACTCGATCCTGTCAATACGTTCTACCGTACCAACATACCTAGCGACTGAGACCCGCCACTACCGTTATGTTGCAGTCTAAACCGATAGTTTTCCCAAGCTATCTCGACTGTGACACTGTTTATATCTCATAATTATTGTCGAACGCTGTGTGATCTCCCTGACACCCGAGCCGTCCACGTGTTCTAAAACATGAGATATAGGGCTTATTCTTATTAATATATTTATTCAGATAGGTGATTGTTACCAGTGGAATACATGTCATATATATTAAAACACTTTTTTGCTTTAGCTATATACAACAACCCCAACAATGTGTGCATACATTGTAGTGTTGGAAACTTGAGTTGATAGGCAAGCTTATGGTCAAAGTGGTGCATTGCATAATTTCGATGAGTGATTAGCCTTGTCTTATATATTGAGTGATCGAGTGATACACATTTCTAGTGAGGTCTAGGGTTGAAGGTGTTTAAGTGATTGAGTCTAAGTTAGGATAGTGAGTAATTCTATGAATGTTTGGCTTAACTTGATAATTTCCTTGAGCTAAAATGTTTTTGGAATGATATGAGGCATCGAGGAACTCAAATGCACATCCCATACGTGTTTAAGTGTTTTGATTGTTTCTTCCATTCTTCGGGATGAACAATGGCTTAAGTTTGGGGGAGTTGATAAACACGTATTTTATATGCATGTTGAGTTCATTTGGAGTGAAATTTATGTTTAAAAGTATGGTATTTGAAGAGATTTCCCTAGGGTTTTGCTAGGTTGCTTGTATTCGCGTTTTTCTCATTTTCTCTCGTCTTTTTATGCTTTTTCAGGAATAATGAAAAACTTATTTGGCCAATTAAATTACTCCATGTCGAAGAGGAGTTCGTTAGGAGTCCATAGCAAAAAGCGGATCGAGAATCGGAGTTCGGACAAGGGAGAACGAGGCAAAACCGTGGAACTGCGCATGGATGCAGGCTGTACGGCGACCTGCCAGGTCACCGCCGAAGAGGTGAAATCGGGCAGGTTGTTTGGCGACCTGGCCTGGCGACCTGCCAGGTCGCCGGCGGGCTGTCCAGGTCGCCGTCGGCGCGAAACTCCCACTTAAGGGGCGAGTTCGGATCGCCCGAACTCATCCCGACTCGCCCCGTTCCGACCCAACTCGACCCAATTACGAATTTTCATGTATTTAACCTCATTTTCTTCCCCCATTTGGGTATCTTTTTCCCCAATTAAATTCTCTAGAACCCTAATTAGCTTAAACACTTTCCTTTCTAGTAATTTCAAGATTTGTGGAGCTACACTTGGTGGATTTGCAATTCAAGAACATATTCTTCTTCCTTGTTTAATTCTATATATTTTAAGCATGATTTCATCTATTTTCTATGGTTTATTTTCTCTAATCATGTCTAGCTAAATTTCCTTGTGATTTCAATTATGTGAAGATTAGGGATAGGTGATGGGATTAGGCTTTAGATCTTGATTTACCTTCTAATTTCATGTTCATTTCTCTTGGGGCTATGTTTTATTATGTGATTATGCTTGATCATCATAGTTGCATATCAAGTGTTTGATCTAATGCCTAGTAAGCTTAGATTAGATGCTAGGATCAAGAGGCTTGCATGCTAGAGATTAGTAGGGCTAAATAACTCCATGGGCTTTTGGGAGTTAATGAATTGTTTGATGTCTTAGTAGAAATTAAGTCTTTCATTAATCAACTTGATTTCATTGCAATGAGAATTGAGTGGGTCATAATTAGGAGGTTTCCCACATGGAATTGGATTAAATTGGCTAATCATATCTAGAGTTGCTACATCCCTATCACCTCGAACTAATTGGAACATAATTGGAGTCACTTTCATTCTCTCATTTAATTTGTGTTATTTACTTGATCGTTGTTTGTTTAGTTAAATTTCTCGTTTATTACTTACTCATTAATTCCTTTAGTTTATAAAAAAAAAAATCCAAAAACATGCCACTTAGTAGCTTGGATAGTAGTTAGGTAATCCGATTACTACTTGAACTCTCACGTGTTGCATTCCCTGTGGTTCGACCCGATTGTAATACATCGGTTATCATTGCTTTATCCCTACCTATAAGAAGTAGGGTGATCAATATCTCATTTATTACTTCGCAGGCCAAAACCAAAGAAAAAGCAAAACAAAGCAAATCATACACACACACAAACTCATCCGCCACCTTCATTCTAAAGGTGTCATGAGCTGCAAGATCTAAAAATGAAACAAATGGTGTGAAAAATGAGGTATTTCTTATGGTAAGAAGTGGATAATTTCCTATGACACGTGGTAGGAAATGATATATTTCTTATCACAGTCCATAAAAAAAATGTAAGAAATAAAATTATTAGAGTAAGAAATGTATATTAGAGTAAGAAATAAAAAAAAAAACAGTGTCACATATATACTAGTTGGTAAGAATTACAAAAATCTTACAATGAATGGTAAGAAAAAATAATTTTCTAACAGAACGATTCGGAGATAGTAAGAATTTGATAAATTCTTACCAATGCGTGTCATCTTCTCCGGCGTGTTTCTCCCTCGTTTCTCCACCAAAATAAGCGAGTCACCCCTTCATCTCTTCGTCTTTTCGAAGATAACAAAGCTCAGTTGTCGATTGCACCACAAACATTCAGATTTGGCCTAGATCTACAAAAAAAACCTAGATCTAAAAAAATGTGAAAAGAGAGAAAGAGGTCGACGATGTGGGAGGCAGCGGAGGACACAACGGCGGCAGCGACGGTGTGGGAGGTTGGGTGAGAGGTTGGAGGCCGGAGCCGTCGGAGCGCAAACCCGAAATTGGGTGAGACGCGAAATTGGAAGAAAATAAAATGAAAATTAAAAAAAAACTTGTTCACATCACCGCCACCAACAAAATCGGATCTCTTCTCGGCGCCGGCCACCAACAAAATTGGATTTTGAGAGGTCAGAGAAGCATAGAAAGAGATGATAGAAAGAGAGAGAGTGTGAAAGGGAGAGAGATAGAGAAGAGTGATTTTAAATTTTTAGAGAGAGATGAGAGAAAATGGATATGTAGAGGAGAGAGAAGGGGTATAGGTAGTATAGAAAATACCAAAAAGTAAAAGGATAATTATGTCCAAACATATAAAAATTGGACAAAATTTAAGTTTTCTTATAGTTTGGATAGATTTTGTTTCACTCTTATATTTAAGGACATAGAGGAGAGATCACATGAAAAAGACAAATTCTGTAAGAAATAAGAAGCAATCTTGATCGTTCATCTTAAAGAATCTATGGTCAATATTTCTTATCACGTTTAATTAAAATATTACCTTTTATGAGTGATGAAGGGACATTATAGTATTTTAATCTAATAATTGACGGTTTCTTCCATTATTTAAGGGATGTGAAGATTTCCTTATTTTATGGATACACATATACGCCTCTTTCAAAGAATTCAATGATCTCTTCTTTTTTTTTTTCTTTTTCTTTATGTTCTTCATTTTATTGGCTTCTTAATTTTGTTTTTTGTAATTTTTACAGATTAATTTCCTTCGTTAAACGGCTTAATTGTTCATCATCGTTGCTCCAGATGTTATTATCAAGATTAACTTCACCAATATGACCAGTTGATTCATCATCTTCGCCCTCATTGTTAACAAACACTTAATACAATTTATATTGAGAAAATATACGTGTTTTTTTCTTATGGATTTTTGTGCATTATTGTAATAAACAGAATGCATTTTATCCAGACAACCAATGCATTATAAATTTATTAATTAATATGACTTGTCTTCGGCACATACAGTGTTGCACTAGCATATAACACCATATGCATTATAAATTGACATAGAGTGCATTACAAATGCATTAAGTGTTGCATTAGTATAGAACACCATATGCATTATAGGTTGACAAAGTGCATTACTAATGCATTTTTATATGATTTCACTTTGTTACATATAAACGATAAATGCATTAAAATTGTGGTTGATATACATTAAAAAAACACAAACAATATTTATCATTTTAAAATAACAATTTATATTGTATCCAAACAAATTTTATATTAAATATTTTATGTGATGCAATGTGCATTATAAATTATAATAATGCAAGAAATGCATTACAATGCAAATTTTATGTGATGCAATGTGCATTATATTTTATAATAATGCAAGAAATGCATTACAATGCAACCTTAGATGCATTGTAAGTTTTATGATCTACTTAATATTTCCCAAAAATATATTATTTTTATATTTTATATGGTTATACGTTTTTACACAAAATTGTAAATATTGATTTGGCAAAATTTGATTATAAAATGGATGATTTCCTTCCAAATCTCATGATTGCCGTGAATATATATTTTTATTTTCTCAAGTCTACCCTTATTTGATTAGGAAGTCAACACTCATAACTAATTTGTTGACCCATCAATAATTATTTCTCTTAAATCTGAACCACCCATTATGGCATAATTAATGGATCATATTGCTTCTTATTTCTTACTTAAGGAGAGCTTTTTACCAGATCTCAACCCTAAGGACATAAAGGTATATTAACTCTAATTAAAAATTATTAAATTTAAAATAACAAATATTTTTTGATCAGGCAAACACAACACACACACGCAACCAATGTGACTCGAACCCCTGACCTCTTGGTTGGTATATAATATAACTAACATATTATATACATGTAGTATAATGATATTTTTTTTTTTATCTATATAAGGGCAATAGACTTGGGTCTTTCTATTCACTATGATATTTATTCAATACCCATAAAAATAATTTTATAACAATTTTAATTTAGGAAATAATGAACATATAAATCTCCTTGATTCTTTAAGAAATTCAATATATTTACGAGACCAATGATATATCTAAGTCATATCAATGACTTAGATATACTTCACCTTCAAATTAAAGATAAATATTTAGTTCACCTATTAATCTAATCTAATGAAAATATTAATTTATGAACAGTGACATTCAACAAGAGCTAATATAGTTCTTACTACCATCTTAAATATTTTGGCACAAACTAATCATTGTTTGATAATGTCACTGAGAATATACTCTCTCCGTCCCTTATCTTTTTGTACAAATTTCATTTTCGGTTCGTTCCCAAAGAATTTGCACTTTTCTTTAATGGATACTATACCCCACCACAACTACTTTATCTTTATTCTCTATCATCTCTATTTATTTACCATTATACCATACTTAATATTTTATTGAAAGTTCTTGTATAAGTGTAGGTGTACTGCACCCACACTCACATCATAATATTTTAATAATATAATTTGTAATTAATAAAATAATATATTGTGAGGGATGAGTGTAGTAAAAGTACACCCTTAAAAGATAAAATTCATTTTATTAAAATTTATGCCACTATTTTTTGTGAAAAAAAATGATTTTATTTTGGATCTTAAGTTTTAGTTTAAGTAGCCTATATTATTTAAATAGATCTTAAAAATTGAGTAGAATAAAGAAATATAGACCATTAAATATTGTTGCGGCTATAATAATGCATTAATATTCTAAACACTCACAAAATAGAAGACGTAATTACAGAAAAATATATATAAGAAAAAGAAAAGAAGTCGAATTTGCATTGCGTACGCACCACAACTTTTAACTTCACTTTCGAATTTGGAAGAGTTTGATTCGAGAGTCATCACACTCTACAAAAACAAGCACTAAATTAGTGGACGCGCGTTGATTAATCAAACCGAGAAAGAAGAGGGAATAAATGCAATTCGGATCATTTATTGCAATTATGCGTTGCATGTCATAAACATTTTCAAAAATCGATTCGATTTTTGAAAATGTTTATGATACATGGCAATCATCAATCATCGGTAATTATAATACAAGAATTGTAATAGATGATCCAAATCGAAATAAATGAAGGGGAAGCTGTACGTACTTTCTCCATATCAACTTTGGAAGCGAAGTTTTGAGAAACACTATCATAGCTATCGTTCTGAACTTCCTTAAAAGCCTCCGTTATCGCCTCCGCTTGCTTCGTCGTCATCCCATTCGCCTCTAATTTCCTCACCTAATTAATTATATCCAAATAAAGGCATTGATCGATCTTATTTTCGCAAGATAGTTAATGCACGAGAACTGGGATTTAACGAACACGAAAGTAAACGGAACACAAAGGGGTTTACGTGGTTCGATCTATCAGAATAGATCTACGTCCACGGGCGGAAAGAGTGTAGACCTTTATTGCTGGTATGAGTAGTGATTACAAGATTGTTCTCCCATCTCAACCTATTCTAAACCCCTATTTATAAGTGTTTACATATGGAATTCGACTAGGATTATAAGTCTTTTCCTATTAGGACTCTTTGGCTTGATCTCCTCCTTTACTGGATAAACACCGAGCTTCTATATCTCTTGTGGAGCTTGAATTGTAGTCGATGTAGGAGTTGCCTTGGTGTAGAGATTCCTTTGAGGTGGGCCAAAGTGGATTCGGCCTAGGTGGGCTGTTTGGGCCGAGCCAAGTAAGGCTCTTAAGTGGGCCGAGCTGCATAGGCCGAGCTTGACAGTCGGAGCCCAATTATATTGGGCTCGATGCTTGGGCCTAGTGGCTAGGCCATATCCTATCACATCCCCCCCAAAAAGATATGGAAGTGAGGGTGTGAGCTAGGGTAGAAAGGTGAAGCATGAGTAGTGAAAGTTACATTGCCCCTTCAGAAATTGGATTTCGACGAAGTCGGAATGCTTGCCACCTCGTTAAAATGAGGTGGTTATAAAATTTGCATTGCCCCTTCGGAAATTGGATTTCGACGAAGTCGGAATGCTTGCCACCTCGTTAAGACGAGGTGGTTATAAAATTTGCATTACCCCTTCGGAAATTGGATTTCGACGAAGTCGGAATGCTTGCCACCTCGTTAAAATGAGGTGGTTATAAAATTTGCATTGCCCCTTCGGAAATTGGATTTCGACGAAGTCGGAATGCTTGCCACCTCGTTAAAACGAGGTGGTTATAAAATTTGCATTGCCCCTTCGGAAATTGGATTTCGACGAAGTCGGAATGCTTGCCACCTCGTTAAAATGAGGTGGTTATAAAATTTGCATTGCCCCTTCGGAAATTGGATTTCGACGAAGTCAGAATGCTTGTCACCTCGTTAAAACGAGGTGGTTATAAAATTTGCATTGCCCTTTCGGAAATTGGATTTTGACGAAGTCGGAATGCTTGCCACCTCGTTAAGACGAGGTGGTTATAAAATTTGCATTGCCCCTTCGGAAATTAGATTTCGACGAAGTCGGAATGCTTGCCACCTCGTTAAACGAGGTGGTTATAAAATTTGCATTGTCCCTTCGGAAATTGGATTTTGACGAAGTCGGAATGCTTGCCACCTCGTTAAAACGAGGTGGTTATAAAATTTGCATTGCCCCTTCAGAAATTGGATTTCGACGAAGTCGGAATGGTTGTCACCTCGTTAAGATGAGGTGGAATTAGAATTCACATTGCCCCTTCGGAAATTGGATTTCGACGAAGTCGGAATGTGAACCGTCTCATTAGGATGAGGTCTAACACGTGATGTGTCAGTTACATTTAATGCACCGTTTGGGGTCCCGATAAAGTAGGCAGAAAGTTACTAAAACTTTTTTTTTTCAGACGCCACAATCAACATTTTTGAAATTTGGATTCGCCCTCCTATCGTATCGGCTCGGCTTCGTCCTAGAAGCTACTGCTTCCGCCTCTCTAGGCATGAGCGATAGCTCATGACTGGTATATGGATCTCTCTATGTAGTGGTCGGCCTTCTAGAAGCTTCGCCAGAAGCGACTAGTCGCTTCTCGAATGCCTCT
>CM038116.1:3859645-3903632 GCA_001642375.2 Mentha longifolia
ACCTTTTGCTTAGCAGGAGCAACAACAATAGCTGGTTCTGTGGATTGATCAGCTTCCATCTTATGCTTGAGAAGAGCGTAGTTCCATTCATCCAATATATCATCCATCTCATAGGCAACATCTTCCAGCTTCTTCAGCCAGTTCTTGACGCTCTGTTCGTTGACTCCTCTCCTCTCTGCATCATCCAACACACTTCTGATCGTCTTCAGCTTGTTGGAAAGATCAAGAACCTCATTCTCCACACCTCTGACTAGATTCACCTCGTACCGAATCTGTTATTCTAAGATAGCTAAAACTCTCTCCGCCACAACCGAAATAATTGCATCCGACATTATCTTGATCGACTTACTGCCGTTTATGTGCTTTGGACTGTAAGATCGATTTTTCTCCGTATATTGAAAATTTAAAAGCGGTCAGAGCTGAGTTTGGTTTCGATTTCGGTTTCAACTGATTTTTATTTTTTTTTAGTTTTGAAAAGTTGATTTGTGGTGTGGCGCTCTAACAAAATGAAAATGAAGAGAGCGCAGAGGGCAGCAGTCAGCGCTGAGTTGAGTCGATGCTAAATAAGATCGAGAGCAATAAAAGAGAAAGGGAAGAGAAATGAAATTGGAAAGTAGAAGGGTGTTGTTGGGGAAGAGAGAGACGATGATGAACTAAAGGAGGAAAATAAATATCATTTCGATTAACAATAAGAAAAATAAAAAAACTGATTTATCGGTTTGAAGATGTCATAACACAAGAGCCTTTATCTTAGGAACTTCCAAAGATAATAGGGAAAAAACTGATGGTCACCTTGGAAACTAAGAAAGAACTTTGGCTTCATCGTTACCTTGTCCTATTAAAGTTGTAAACCTTGTCGATTTGATTCGGTAGCCGATTACATAACATAACAGAGTGAGAAGTCCATATATCATCGCGCCTTTATTTTGAGGTATAGGACTAATCTAATGGGATAAGATTATTTTAATCCCATGAGTTTCACTGTTTTGGTGGAATTCATATGTCATGATTAGTACCAAATTAAGGAATAAAGTACGAGTCAATACCTACTCTATTTTTAATCATAGTCAATCCTATCTAATCATCCAAAGTAAGTACCCTTAGAGCAAAGTCCCAATGGATCATAATTTGTTCTAACACTTTCGCCTAACAGAGTTAGGCTCGGGACAAATATCTCAAATCATCACTCTCGAGCATTTTATCGAACACTTTCCAGGCCTCATAGTTGTGTTGCAGTCGAGTGCATATCATAATAAATTACTAGTTATTGCAATGCTAGGAAAATAATTTGTTCACTCAATTTCACAATAAGAAAAAGAAAAAAAAACAACAACAACAACAATACAAGAGATCTTGGTATGTAAATTCTACATGCAAATTACAAATTTAGAAAACAATAACTGGATTCAAGAAGCACACGAAGTAGAAGACATGAATTTGTACTAGTCTGACAACAAATGAAGTTGAAGTTGGGGATTATTGCTGGATATGGATCTCCAAGGCAAACCATCCTTATCACCATAACTTTTTTGAAGCTCTGATGAATAGAAAATATTCAAGATCTGCAAAGAGGAGCCCTCACGCTGAAGGCCATGCGGCAACTTCTTCAAACGCCTACACAAATCTATAGTCAACTTCACGAGACGTGGCAATATCGACATGTTATCAGATTCTTCTTCTTCTTCTTCCCTTATGTCCTCTTACTCACATCATTTGTCACACTTAGCAAATTCCAGTTGCTTGAGTTTAGGAAAGCAAATAACAGCATCACTAGAAGTTGATGAAAGTTCTATCCCAAAAATTCCCGCCTCACCATCTTCAGCTCCTTCAGAATCTACATACAGAGAAGTTCCAAGAAAGGTAGTTTTCCCAGAGACACCACCTCACTCATGTTGTAGAGTCTAATCTCTTTTAATAAGTTGAGGGGTGATGAGATCCAATGAGGAAGTCTGGAGCCCCCATATCCCCAGATTTTAAGGTCTTTCACGTTCCGATGGGGCTCCAGAGCTTCTATTACGTCTATCCACAATAAGGATGTTGATGATGAAGATGACGATGACATTGATGTCCCCCTCTTCATCATTCTCGAATTGAATTCCGAGTGACTGGATGTGTATCTTGTACCTTAATCCTGCTTCTCTAGCACCCTCACCCAACTCCATCAAATCATCATTGATACTCCTCAAATGGATTACCAACCTTAGAGTGCCAGTAAGGCGGTTTAAGTTTTTCAACAATCCCAACTTGTTACAACCTCTTCCTCCATGGAATGAATTCAGTGTGCAGAGACCACTTAACTCAGTTAGTCCCGAGGGAAATGTCGATTTGCAGGAGTGTATACGATAAGAAGGTGTTGGAGGCTTTGGAGCCTATGGATTTGTAGTTGCATGGGTGCATGCGAACGTGAATATGAGATTGGCAATTTATGTGTAGATATGTTCCGCTGTGCTGGAGATTCCATACAAGATTATTTATTTTGAATTATTGAAATTGGAATAAATATTGAAGGAAAGTTGGAAAAGATATGGTTGGAATTATTGCCATATCTTTAAAGATATGCAAGGATCTCCTAGGGTTTATTTTCATACCTTATTAAGAGAAGATATAAAAGAGGAGATCGATGCATCAATTGGCTTGGCCGTTCTTGTGAGATTGAAAGTGAAATCTCTGTGTTCGAGTTCGTGTGAGTGTTCTTGAGATTGAAGCTTTGGGTAGAGCGTGTGTGCAATAAAATTACTTATTAGTTTTATTGTTGTGGTTATTTTGAAGTGTGATTCAGAGGTCGTATTTTTTCCTTTCGGTTTTCTGAGGGTAGGACGGGTGATATCTGCCGATAGCTGGAGTTCGATTACGAGTGATTCTCGTAATTCAATTCACATTCAAAAAGGGGTTGTAAACAGAAGTTAGGTGTCACAAGGTGTTATCCTTTTGGTGTAAGTCCTGTACTTCTCTGCTTCATAATAGTGGATTGATTCTCTCTCGGATTTGTCCCCCAGATGTAGGTGTTCTCACCGAACTGGGTTATCAAACGTTGTGTTCTTTATTTTTACGCGTTTATTTGTTCTTGCTTTAAGAACATTTTTAAAAACATTGTTAAGAACATACGAATTGCACAACTTAGCAATTTCAATTGGCACTAGAGCAGGTTGTGAGTGTTGTTTGTTTTTTGATCCTTGGGAGTTTGTGCTGAGTAATGTTATTTCTGATGGACTTACTGAGAGATGGAGGATCATATAAAGGACCACCGATCTTGGATGGGAAGAACTACAATTATTGGAAAGTTCGAATGACTGCTTACATCAGATCCGTTGATGAAAGAGCATGGAGGTCTGTCATAGAAGGTTGGTCTGAACCCGTAGACAATGAAGGGAAAACAAAGTCTATTGGTAAGTGGAGTGCCGATGAGGACAGGATATCTGGGATGAATCAAAAGGCGTTGAATGCAATACTGGCTTCTGTGGATCTTGACAACTTCAATCTCATCTCAACGTGTTCCACTGCAAAAGAGGCTTGGGAAACGCTGCAGAATGCTTATGAAGGGAGTACTAGAGTTAAAGCTCAGAGACTTCAGCAGCTCATTTCAAAGTTTGAAATGTTAAAGATGGAGGAAGATGAGAGTATATCAGAATTTCATGCTAAACTGAAAAGCATTGCAAATGAGTGCTTCAATTTGGGTGAAAGAATGTCACATGAGAAATTAGTCAGAAAAGTGCTGAGATCACTTCCTAGAAGGTTTGATTACAAGGTTGCTGCAATTGAAGAAGCTAGAGACTTGACTCAAATGTCTCTTGATGAACTAGTTGGATCCCTCAGAACCTTCGAAATGGGAATGCGTGAAGAAGATGTTCCTAAGAAAGAGTCTTGCTTTGGTTGCTGGTGGAAAGTCATCTGTAAAGGTTCAGCATAGCCAAGAAAGTGAAGAGGATTTTATAGAATCACTTGTTCTTCTCACTAAGAAGTTTGATAAGATAGTCAAACAATTTAAAGGGAGAACAAACGAAGGTGAAAATTCTGAGAAGAAGAACGAGAAAGATCATGACAAAGACATTGTGTGTCATGAGTGTGGTGGTAAAGGCCATATCAAGCCTGAGTGTGCAAATCTGAAGAAGAAGAGAAACAAATCCTATAGAGTTTCACACAATGATGAGGAAGAATATGATGATAGTGGAACTGAAGATGATCCTACTCCTCCAAACAAGGCTTATACTGTTAAAGCTAGTGAGAACGAGGAACTTAAAAATGATGATCTTGAAAAAGTGTTTGAAGAAAATGACGATAGTGAAGATGAATCGGATGCTGAACAGATGGTTACAAATGCTTATAAGGAGATTAATGAAAAATGCATTCTAGTAGCTGAGCTGAATGAGGATCTCGTGAAGGAACTCAAGGAAGTGAAGGAAGAATGTGACAAGTTGATTATAAGAAACAATCAACTGCAGAATCAACTTGTAGAGCTCAAAGGAAAGGGAGTCAGTCAAGTTAATGAAGCAAATCATCTAATGAAACTGATGAAGATGATGAATTCGAGCACTGCAAAGCTTGATGAAATCCTAGAAGGTGGAAAACATGCACATGATAAATCTGGTCTAGGATATGGTTCAACAAGCTTTAGCAAAGGTAAAGGCAAAACTGAGGTTTTAGAGATGGCAAAGCAGAATGTTCAGAATTCAGGAACAAGATCAAGAACATCTGGAAGAACATTTACTCGACTTTGTCACTATTGTGAAGAATCAGGGCATATAAGGTCGTACTGTAGAAAACTCCAAGAAGACAGGTTCAGAATGATTAGGAAGTTTAATTCACAACATCCTAACAAAAGAGGAACTAGATTTCAAGGGTTTCCTAAGTACAATGAGAGAGATGGAATTTTTAGAGGATATGTTGCTCATACTGCATTTCTTGCAGAAACTGGAAATGCATGGTACCTTGATAGTGGCTGCTCCATGCATATGACCGGAAACAAGAAGAATCTGATAAATCTTGAGCCGGTTAAAGGTCAAACTGTGACTTTAGGAGATGGAGTTGAAGTGAAAGTGTTGGCTAGTGGAGAACTTGTTGTTGCAGGTATGCCAAAGCTAAAAAATGTGTTTCTAGTTGAAGGATTGAGAGCCAATCTTGTCAGTATAGGTCAGCTTTGTGACGAAGGTCTGAATGTGAAATTTGATAGAGAAAATTGCATTGTCTCAGATAAAGAAAATGAGATTCTTATTGGGAGAAGATCTGCAGATAATTGCTATCTTGTTGTGAATTCACGAGAATATTTGACTGCAAACAATAATCAAGAATTCAAGGCGTTAGATAACCGGAAAGAGACGGTCATGGAATCAGCAGATGTCAACTTCGATGATGGTGTTCACATGGTGGAGAAAACTACTTTGGAGAATGATTCTTATGTTCTGAATAATGTTACTGAAAATGTTTCTGATTTTACCTTTGAGAAGACTAGTGCTGAAAAGGCTGAAGAATGTGTTAAGTTGATAAAGGATCCAGTTAGGGTTTCAGTTAATCCTACTAAACACAAGAGTAATTTTGGAGGTTGTTCTCGACTTACAAATATTCTCACAAAAGCTCTTGGTAGTAGAAGGTTTGAAAAACTCAGAGCTTCTCTTGGTCTATGTGCTAGGAGAATTTTCCGATGAAAATTCCCACTTATGGCTATGTTATGTAGATGTTTTTTTTTAGTTTAAAAAAAAAAAAAAAAAAAACATGAGAGAGAGGGTGTTTTGCTGATTATGGTCATTCAAGAGGTGGTTTTCTATGTTGTCCTCTATTGGAGAAATGATCTGTTTCTGTGAAGTGTCTTGAAGTGTTTCTTTCTTGTGTGGTTATCGATGGTAGTGCTTTGTGAACAAGTCTGGATTTTTATGGAGATTTCTATTTCCTCTTAAGTTCACTCTGATGGTGAAATCTCTCAAGTTGAGGTGGAGAAATCTATTTATTTTGCTGAGGCAGTAGATGTCTAATGCTGTTCTATCTCTAAATATGTTGGAAAGCCACATGGATTTAGTTCATCTGATGTTGAATAGGCTGCTACAGGTGGGGATGTACCTGGCGATGTTCCTGAGGATGTTTCTCAATGCTCTGCTCCATCTGCTTTGTCTAGCATAAGAATGTTATTCTCTATGTATGAGAAACTCCGTTTGTGCAGATTTTCATGCTACCACAGTTCATGAGTTTGCTGTCATGATGTTGTGTGTTTTTGTTTAATGGGGACTTTTAAGTGAAATTTATTGAAGGTGGTGCTCTTTTCAGTGTCATGATAGAAGAAGTTTAAAGAATCATGGCCATAAAGCCTATAGGTCTAGAAGAGTTTAGTGTTTTGTGAATCTTTGTGAAGGATTGATGTGATCTGTTGGAAATCTGAAGTTTTTATGTGTTAGTGACTGTTCTGATAAGGGATATCTTATAGAATGCAACTCTCTACAAGTTAAGTCGAAAGGTATTTAAATTTCTGGGTATTCAGTGGATGTTCTTGAAAATGCTCCGGAAAGTGTTCTTGAATGGTCTGGTCAACTCTGAGTTGACTTTACTTTTGCTGATGTGTTAGCTCTTTATTGTTTCGAAAGTGAACCTTGTGATGGGTGAGCTAAACGAATACAAATTCCGATGTTCTATGTTGCTCAAATGGTTATGAGATGAGTAGTAAGTCTACTGGTCATGACAATATTTTCAAGTTTTCTGCACCCATGAGAAGATGCAAGTGAAGTGTACTGCTCATGAGTTGGGTATAATCTTTGGAAAGGGAGTAGTTTCTGTGAATTTTTGAAGATGTCTTGATCAAGAACTTTTGAAGAGTCTGTTGATGCGATATGTCACTCTTTTTGGAGTAAGGTATTCTTCTATAAATGGTGTACCGGTTTCAGTCTGTTTCTTGAATTTATTCTTTCTACAACACCAAGACTTTAATGTGTTGAGAATGCTGAGGAGGTTATACTCTGCCGAGAAGAAAGAAGTTCGCATTGAGGGGAAGTATTGTAGCAATGTTTCTTGGTTCTGATAGAAGTTATGAATCCTGAGGGAGTGTGATAAGTATTAATTTAATCAGTTGTTGGTGTAGACTAATCTGTGGAAATCATGTATCCAGGCGATGTTCTTTAAAATGTCTCTCAAGATGTTCCTCAGAATTCAGTTCCGATTGCTTGAATTGCTGATGAGATAGTTGAAGAAATAACTGGAGATCTTTACTATTTTTGGCCTGAAGAGCGAGCTGAGTTTCAGGCTTCGAACTTGTCATCTAAGTACTCCTTGCTGTTTGCCTTGGCTGTTAGGAATTGGTTGCCTTCTTCTCATCGTGCTACTGTAGGTCGTGATATAGCCAAGTTACTTTATTTGCTTGGTATTAAGAAGCATGTAAATTTTGGAGACCTTATTTATTCCCGTGTCTGTGATTATTTTGAGAATATTGGAGCAGCTAAGAGATTTATCTATCCTGGGCTGATTTATAAGGTTTTGAAATCTCAAGGAGTCAAAAATTGTTCTACTGATTCCTTACTTTGTTGTTCGGGTGCTTTGAGGGCTAGTATTAAGATTTTTGACAGAAAACATCATTGTTGATGTTGAAAGGAAATCAGCCACTGCAAATGTGAGAAAGAAAACTGTAAATGTTGATTTAGTATCTGATGAGGATGATGCTGAAATGGTTGATGATGATATGACTACTTCAATGAAAAATGTGGTGCTGCGTACAGTGAGGAAGAGGCTTGAAAAGGCGCTAATAAAAATTTCCAAGCATGTGGAGTTATACATGGGTACAAGTCCACTGTTGAGAGTGTACTGAAGCTGTTACCTGATTCTGGAGTATCCACGCTTTCTGGAATGTCACATGATGGAGCAAGTGGCTCAGGGGGAGCAGATAAAGAGGCTAAAGTTGAACCTGCAGCAGGAAATGTGGATGCTGCTATAGTTGGAGCAGATGAAGAAGCTCATGTTGACAAGGGTACAAGTACTGAAGACAACGGTGAAGCTACTGGTGCTGCTGAAAATCAAGCCACGGATGCTGCTGATGAAAGTGATGCTACTGAGAATGTTGGTAAGGATGCTTCTGCTTAAATGTCTAAGCTTTGGATTTCTGTAACCAAAAAGGGGGAGATGATGTGTTGTTCTGGAATTCTTTGTTCTGGATTTTTGGTTTTCTGGTCTTCTGTGTTACTGTGTTGGTATGTGTTGGTTGATTGGTGTGAGTTTAATGTTGGTATTGGTACTGTGGGTGCGCTCCTTTACCTATCAATTGTTAAACTCTTGTGTGGATTTAGGGGGAGAAATGCTAAGGTAGATTGTCTGTATTTTACCTTATGCCTCTGAATATGTTCTATCTTGGAGAACATTGCTTGCTTGCATGGAATCTGTTTTTGGCTACATAAATGCCAAAGGGGAGATTGTAGTTGCATGGGTGCATGCGAACGTGAATATTGAGATTGGCAATTTATGTGTAGATATGTTCCACTGTGCTGGAGATTCCATACAAGATTATTTATTTTGAATTATTGAAATTGGAATAAATATTGAAGGAAAGTTGGAAAAGATATGGTTGGAATTATTGCCATATCTTTAAAGATATGCAAGGATCTCCTAGGGTTTATTTTCATACCTTATTAAGAGAAGATATAAAAGAGGAGATCGATGCATCAATTGGCTTGGCCGTTCTTGTGAGATTGAAAGTGAAATCTCTGTGTTCGAGTTCGTGTGAGTGTTCTTGAGATTGGAGCTTTGGGTAGAGCGTGTGTGCAATAAAACTACTTATTAGTTTTATTGTTGTGGTTATTCTGAAGTGTGATTCAGAGGTCATATTTTTTCCTTTCGGTTTTCTGAGGGTAGGACGGGTGCTATCTGCCGATAGCTGGAGTTCGATTACGAGTGATTCTCGTAATTCAATTCACATTCGAAAAGGGGTTGTAAACAGAAGTTAGGTGTCACAAGGTGTTATCCTTTTGGTGTAAGTCCTGTACTTCTCTGCTTCATAATAGTGGATTGATTCTCTCTCGGATTTGTCCCCCAGACGTAGGTGTTCTCACCGAACTGGGTTATCAAACGTTGTGTTCTTTATTTTTACGCGTTTATTTGTTCTTGCTTCAAGAACATTTTTAAAAACATTGTTAAGAACATACGAATTATACAACTTAGCAATTTCAGGATTCCTCCGGGGAGTTCATATAGATAACTACATCCTTCAATATTCAAAATTTCCAACTCGACCAAATTATACATGCTCTCTGGCAGCTCCTTTAATTCTCTATTTTTACTTAAGTCGAGATGTCTCAAGTGGACCAAATTCCCTATTTTAACTGAAATTTCTTCTACAGAGCAAGATGCTAACAAAAGAGTTTGCAAAAAATAAAGCCTACAAATTATTTTGAGGTCTTCTTGTAACAATTTTGTCCCACTCAATTCCAACAACCTCAAGTGAACCAACTTCTCCATTCCTTGTGGAGTACCATTCCGTGAATTTTTTAATCTTAGAACCCTAAGACTTGTGCAGCAATCACAAAGAACAGGAGGAGTACTCTTGTCCCAAAATAAACTACGATATTCTTGGCAACTTTTCATTGTCTTTCCAAGGGCGGCCTCTACTCTCTCATTATTCTCTGCGTGTGCTACTATATCATGCATTCTACACCTTGCAGCCCTCTCATTATTCTTCCTAAGAAACAGAGCAAAGTCATGTACTATATCATGCATTTTACACCATTCTATCTGCTCCCCCAATTCACCATCCCTTTCAAAGTTTTGAAAGAAAGTACGCAGTGACAAACTATTGAAGTACTCTCGCCGTTTAACTTTCACTCCACCTTTTCCAGTAACTGAGCCTACATAACCAAGGGCCATCCACACTTCAATTAGGCTCCCAACATGAATTCGGTAATCTTTAGGATAGATGGCACAATACGAAAAACAACGCTTGAGAGCCGGGGACAGTTCATCATAGCTTAGAAGCAAATGAGGGAAAATGTCTACTTCTGCCTTCTCCAAGGCCCATATTTCACTCTGCAATACATTTTCCCACTCTTGTAAACTATTCTTCAATTGCAAAAGACTTCCCAAAACAGTTGCAGCAAGAGGTAAGCCCTTGCACTTGCTAGCTATTTTCTGGCCAACATCCTTTAAATTTCCACATTCCTCCTCAGTACTCCTTCCTGAATGAGAGATGAAACGCAATAATGACTAACACTCTTCATCAGTGAGCTGTTGTGGGTGGTAAATGTCGTTGTCTAAGGTCCCCATCATCTTAGCTACCCCTTGTTTTCTAGTTGTCACCAAAATTTTACAACCTTGTGCACCATATCTGAGATTGATCTTTAGGGGCTTCCACTCTTCGTATCTTTCTGTCCATGTCCAGACATCATCAAGTACAAGAAGGAACTTCTTTCCTGAAATACAATCTCTTAGCTTCTCTAGTATCAATTCCAACTGGTCAGTATCTCGAGGAATGCTCTCTTTTGTCACAATCTCAACAATCCCTCTCGCAACCCCACCCACATCAAAGGGATTGGAAACACAAATCCAAATTCTTAAATCAAAGCAATCCTTTACTCGACTATCGCTATAAACAAGCTGAGCAAGAGTTGTCTTCTCGATTCCCCCCATCCCAACCACACACACAATTGGGCAATAATCATTAAACATCATTTTACTCACCGCATCATTCTTGTTCCTATCAATGTCCAGTCCTAGAACTTCTCCCGGTTAAATCGAAGACGTAGATTGAACCGGTGGAGGTTTAGGCACGAGATCAACCAGGGAAGAGACTTTACAAACTTAAAATCATCTTTCTCCTTCATAATCCGATCAATTGTAGCTTTCATATTTTCTATTTTCTTTACAGTCTTACGACGATCAACACATTTCTTGAAACATAAACACGAAGAAGATGGGATGATGGAGCAGCATACCTTTTGCATAGCAGAAGCAAGAGCAGGATCAGTTAATTGACAATATTTCATCTTATGTTTGAGCAGAGCGTAGTTCCACTCGTCCAAGATATCGTCCATCTCATAAGCCGTATCTTCGAGTTTCTTCAACCATCTTCGGTCTCTCGGATCGTTCACTCCTTTCCTCTCTGCATCATCCAACACCTCTCTGATCTCCGTGAGCTTGTCGCAAAGATGAAGAACCTCCTTCTCCACGCCTCTCACCAGGTTCACTTCGTAGCGGATCTGATCTTCTAAGATAGCTGCAGCTCTCTCCACCACAACTGAGATAACAGCATCCGCCATTATCACACTACTACCTGCAATTTTCTCGATCTAGCTTTCGGTCAAATTGATTGACCAATTTATTTAAAAATTTACAATCGAGACATTCAAAAGCTGAGTTTAGTTTCAACTGAATTGTTTAGTAAGAGAGGAAGAAAAAACAGATCGGAAAAGGAAAGATTGGTATTGGAAGTCAACGCTGCCGTTGGTGAAGAGAGAAAACTTGTGGTGGATTTGGATCCGCCGTGTGTGGAACTGGATCGGATCGAATATTCTATGGCGTATTGGTGTGACATCATCTATGCATTCATAGATGGATTCCACGTGGCATAATCAATGGTTGATGATTTAAAATTTATATAAGGAAAATATATACCCTAACCTTTGAAAAATCTAAACTCTTAGGATTTGACACGTGTCGTCCATCTATGAATGTCATAGATGATGCCACACAATTAGGCCATAGATGATCTCATGGCAAACTGGATACTAATACACAACAGCGTGCTGTGTGCTATGCCCAAACGGTGGCGTTTTGGCAATTTTTCAATCATTTTTTATTAAAGTTTTATTTTCTATTCCTTTTCCTTTCTATTAGTTTTATTAGTTGATACTCCCCGCCCAATTGATATACAGTCATGTCATGTCCATTTGGGGGTGCTTACTTATTTTGAACCATTTTCCAGAATTGCAAAGATCAAATTCTTATTATTTTAATTACACCAACTTATTTGTTTAATGTATTAAATTATTGTCTACCCACCCAACTCATCATCTATCCATTACATTACAATTTGTTACAATTACAATAACAATTAGAATCTTTGATCCGTAAAAATTATAAGATGATACGAATTTCTTAAAAGTACTAATGGTACAAAATAGTCATTTGACATAAAAAAGGATAAATTTTAGCCAGTTCAAACTCTTAGGGGTGCTAGAGAATGATATATAGAACATAAGATTAGATTATTTCAATTACGTGATCAGTGACTCTCCAAAAATCTTCCAATTTGTTGATTTTGATGGTCCCCGTCGGCTCCGGCAAGTAGGCTTGATTAAGATCTGACAGTGCTTGTGCAATGGGGCGCATGTTAGGCCTTGAATTCGGGTTGCTCTGCGCGCATGCTAACGCAATGGCGACTGCAAATACCACTTCTTGTGCTATTTGGCCTACCGGATGTGAAAGCCTTTGATCAATCACATCCATCAAAAGGATATCTGAATCATTATGTAGTGATGATATGAGGTCTCCCGGATGCCTTCCCATCATAACTTCTAATGCCACCACTCCGAAACTGTATACGTCACATTTCTCGGTTACCTTCATGCTAAGTGCTAGCTCTGCACATATTAGAGAAAATTATATTTGATGTTGTAATTTTTTTTATGGAAAATGAGGGAAAAGAAAAAAAAAATACACTATTTTTTCGAAAAAATTTCTTTGATAGTTTTTTTCCCACTTTCACTCTAAATCATAATAGTATTTGTCCAGCCGTTCGGAGTGATAATTTTTTTTTACATTTTCCACTTTAGAGAATACCATAAGATAAAGCAAGTGAAGACTACATTATGATATAATTTTTTTAGGCAAAATCTAAACTAACCATTTAGAATAGTGGATGAAAAAAACTAGCATCTAACTTATATATATATATATATATATATATATATATATATATAACTAACCACTTTTACATGATAAGATAAAAACACCCTTAATGAGACCGATCGAGCCAAACACACTAAGGATCGATCAGGCCCTCGACCCCACACATTGAGCGTTGATCGAGCATAGTCGGTAGATCTCATTCGATCCTAAGGGAAGAAAGAGGGAGAGCGAGAGAAAGTGGGCTCGATCGAGCCCGTTTAGTCTCGTTCATGCTGAATCAGTTCTTTTCTTTGAGGCATTTGTTCGAACAACTTTTGTGCATTGCATATCATGGTACCTTGCGAAGGAGAAGCCATGGATAAATGAGGAGGAAGGGATGAGAAGCAGCATGGGGAAGGATCGGCGAGATCTATTCAATCCGGCGAGAGTGAGATGGCGGTGCTAATGGTGGCGGCGCTAAGTGTGCTTGACGAAGAAAAAAATGGGAGAGCCGGCGGGTGGAAGCAACAGATCGTCGGAGGGAGAGAGAGAGGTTTATCCTTTTTTGTTTTATTTTTATTAATTATTCATTAAGCGTAAAAATATCAAAATGGCTAGTTTTTATATCTTTATAAGTTGTTGGCTACTTTTTTATTTTTCTTAACCTAAGTGGTTATTTTACACCATTACCTCTAAATTGTTCATACTTTTGTTATCCTTTTATTTTCTTTTGGAAAGGAAAAAATGAAGGATAAGAATATAGTTGTCAAATGGGTTGGGTCGGCCCGGCTCGGCCCAGGCCCGCGTGAGCCCGCATATATTTAGGTCCGGCACAACCCAGGACCACCTATGAAATGAGTTTGGGTTGGGCTAGGTTTTTGAAAAATATTTATGAAGTGGGCATGGGTTGGGCTGGCTGGACTGCCCTGGGTCGGTCGTGGTTTTTTCTAGAAATTATTCTTTTCTCTTAATATTTTTTGTTAATCTTATGTTCGTATTATGAATAATAATACAATAATTTAGTGGAGTAAATATTATGAGAAAAAGTTTGGAGAATAAAAAGGAATTGATAAACATAAACGAGAGATAACATGCAAAAAATAATTCTATTTTTTCAAAAATTAAAGAATTGAAAAAAATCGATATAATTTTGTTTGTGGATGAAATTTCTACATCTCATATATTGATATTATAGATCATATAAATATCAAATAAATATTAAAAATATCTCAATTTGGAATGGGCTTGAAGTGGGCTTGGGCTGTGCTTGATGTGGGCCGGTGCTGGGCTAGTCATGGGTTTTGAAACTAGCCCAAAAGGAGCCCATTTTGTCGGGGGTGACCCGGCCTATCAAACCCACCTCATCAAGTGGGTTGGTCCTGGGCCAACCCATATCGGGCTGGGCCGAACCGAGCTAGATTAGCCCGACCCAATTGACAACTATAGATAAGAAATAGGGCCGGTTTTGGGCTAGGCGAGGGGATGGCAGCCTAGGGCCTATGACCGTATGGGGCCCACAGTTTTTTGTTTATATTATATATATTAATCCAAAATAAATTCAGGCCAATTATGTTAAAATTGGCCCAAATACAAGAGGTCTCTCACTAATTAGTATTCTACATTGGTCCAACAAAGAAAGACTCGTGTTTTTCTATTTTTTTTTTTTGCAACCATAAACGTATCTCTCCTCATGGCTCCTACTCTCTCTTCTTCCTCAGTCATCACTCATCAGTGAGCACCGCAACTTCTTTTCTGAATTTCAGTCAGAATTTGGGGGAAATGTATAAATTTGTTTGTTTTATTTGTATGGTTGTATTTTTTTATTGTTTATGTAATTATTTATTGCTTCTAATTCCACCAAGATGTTATACAATCATATTTATGCTATTTAATGTTTATACTTTTTTATTGTTTTAATTTGATTTGGATTGTTTGTTGGATTATTGGATTCTTGAATAGTGAGAGATGAATCTATATTTTTTATGAGTAAAGTGACTACATACTGTTTGATGAAATGTCTAAAAGAAAGTAATGACTTCCTAGAGGTTAGACAATACTATCAAATTTCATGTATGAAGTTATTAACAAGATTTAAACAGAAATGGGCAATCTTCAATACCACAAAGACACTAACTCAGTGGCCACTAGTTAGTAGGTTGTTTCGAGTTGGGTTGGATTGGAAAGGTAAGACAAGAGCAAGATTTACTATTTATTACCCCGTATGTAGATCGTTTGAATTTTACATAACTCTATATATGTTCGATATACGTAGACTATATATATAGTAGTATATGATATTTTATACGGAGGACCCTTATTTTTCATTTTGTCTAGGCCCCTAAAATGTCAGGAACGGGGCAATAAGAAAATGAGAAAAAAATTATACCATAATGTTGTTTATGCTATGTTCTCTAAGGTGGAAAAGAACAAATATTATCATGATTTATCACTTTAAATGGTTGTGAAAATATTATCATGATTTGCAATGACAACGAATTTTTTTTTCCAGCCCGGAGAACAAGTAAAATTGGTGGAAATTTTTCCTTTTTCTTCAAAAAGAAGGCAACCTAAAAAGCAAAGAATTCATTGATTACCTGGTGCCATGTATCCGTAAGTCCCGGCTGCTGCGGTCAAATTTGATGCATCGGGGGCAAGTAATTTTGCCGTGCCGAAATCTGAGAGCCTCGGCTCGAAATCCAAATCAAGCAAAACGTTACTGGTTGATACATCGCGGTGTACGATCGGTAAGGAGCAATCACAATGCAGGTAAGCAAGTGCATGCGCCACTCCTTGCACAATTTTCACCCTTGTTGCCCAGTCCAGCTCAATTGCATCCTTATCATCATGCAGTAATTGTCTCAAGCTACCTCTCTCTATGTACTCGTACACCAAGTATACATACTCTTGGGTGGCGCAGTATCCGTAGAGCTTGATTATGTTCCTGTGCCTCACTTCGATCAGTGTTCGAATTTCATTTTTGAAACTGCGGAGATTCGTGTTCGGCACATCAGTCGAGACTTCTGATATGCCGAACACCTTCACTGCTACAGTATCTCCAGTTTTTAATTCTGCTCTGTAAACGCTTCCAACACCTCCTCTTCCAATCAGGTACTTCTGACTAAAGTGTTCCGTTGCTCGGACAATCTCTCTGAAAGGGATTTTCCATTCTGCCTCCCAAATATGTGTTTCGGAGGGCTCAAGCTTCTTCTTCCTTCGAAGAAGGAGAAATCCAACGATAATGGCTGCAAAAAGTAAGAGGCTAACAACTGGAACTACGATTGGGACAAGCATCTTTCTAGTTCTAGACTGGGAAAATGAAGACGTTGTCTCGCAAAGAGGCAATCCCTCTGCAGCTCCACAGAGACCGAAGTTTCGAGCAAATGCTTCTGCAGGTGCTTTGCTGAAGATATTGCCGGAGGGAATCGGGCCGGACAGATTGTTATTGGAGAAACTGAACTCAAGAAGACTACCCATTCCAGATAACGCTGCCGGAATTTCTCCCGAAAGATTGTTGTTTGACAAGTTGAGGATTTCCAAAACCGTAAGCCTCCCCAAGGATGATGGAATCACCCCGGAAAGTGAATTGTTGCTGAGATCCAACAGCATCTGCAACCTCGTCAATTCTCCGAGCTCGGACGGGATGTTCCCCGATAAAAGGTTGTTGCTCATGTTGATGCTTCGTAGGTCTTTGAAATTCCCAAAGAACTGCGGGATGCTGCCTATTATATTGTTTCTAGAAAAATCGAGAATCTGTAGGCTTGTCAATTGGCCTAGAGCTTTTGGAATACCTCCGTTTAGCTGATTGTTGCTCACGTTGAGGTTAAACAGCTTCTTCAGCTTCCCCAGCTCTTCCGGAACTTCGCCAGTGAGCTCGTTCGAGCCCATTGCAAGGACTCGTAGCTCTGTCAGGTTCCCTAGCTCAGCTGGGATTGCTCCTGATATTCTGTTGTGGTCCATTTGAAAATCGGTCAGCTGTTCATTTAGTCCCCATTTAGGCGTGAGCTGGCCAGTGAACTGATTGTTGCGGATGGAGAGGAACTTAAGCTGAGGGTGGACTCCGAAAGCTTCTGAAATGTTTCCGGAAAATCGGTTGCCTTCGAGGCGTACTCGTCCTAAGCTCGAGCAATTCTTGAAACAGTCGGGCAAAGGCCCTGAAAACATGTTGTTGGTCACCGTGAAACGAACTAAAGCAAAGCCACTGCATAGTCCTGGTGGCAGCTCCCCGGAGAATCCGTTACTGGAAAGGCTAACATTGGCTAATCGAGGACTGTTTTGGCCTAGACCCCGAGGGAGGGTGCCTGAAAGGTTGTTGTTCTGCAGGTGCAGAAGCTCGAGGTTATGGAGTTTGGACATGGATTCCGGCAGCCGGCCTTGCAATGGGTTGAAGCTAAAAGCGAGAAGCTTCAGGGAGGCTAGACTTCCTATGGCAGGGGGAACTGTTCCAGTAAGATCATTTGAGAAAAGGCTAAGAAGTTCAAGATTTTCGAGGTCGGTGACTGTATGAGGAATTTCACCAGAAAAATTGTTTTCTGAAAGGTCCAGTTCCAATAGATTCTGCAACTTTCCTATCTGTGCTGGAATGGAACCTGAAAATGAATTTGTGTACAGAAACAGTTTTTGCAGATTCACGAGGAGGCCTATTTCGGGAGGAACTTCACCAGAAAGTCTAGCATTGGCTAGATTCAACAAGGTTAGCTTGGTCAAGTCGAACAAGGATGGAGGCAGAGAACCGGTAAGCGTATTAAGGCCTAATGCTAAGTATGTGAGGTTCGTGCACTGGCCAAGCTCATGGGGAATGGAGGAAGAGAACGCGTTTTTTCGAAGATCGAGGTATTGAAGATTCCTAAGTTTGCCTAAAGAAGGAGGAATTTCACCTCCGATTTTGTTATCTGCTAAGTCGAGGTGTGTCAGGTTCAGACAGCTGGTTATGAAATCTGGAAATTCCAAAGTGAGTTTATTGTAATAGAAACTGAGGTGAGTTAGTGAAGGGAAGGAGGGAAATCTTGACCAGTCAGGAGATTGGAAGTGATTAGAGCCCAAATCCAAGAACTGTAGCTTCTGAAGATTTCCAATCTGATATGGGATTTCTCCAACGATATAGTTGTTGAAGAAACTGATGTGGTGAAGGCCAGTCAGATTGCCAATCTCTGGTGGGATTGAGAGTTCCAACAAATTGTTGCTGAGATCCAATGATCGGAGACTCGAGAGTTTTCCAACAGAAGATGGTATCCCTCCATTGAGAGAATTTAGACTGAGGTTGAGACTTGAAAGATGTGGAAATGAGTTGAAATCGAGCATGGCCAGAGTTCCGGCAAGGCTTGCTTCGGATAGATCAATTTCAGAAACAAAGCCCCTGCTATTGCAGCGAATGCCGGACCAATTACAAGGGCTCTTGGTGTTTTGGAGGGACCAAGAATCAAGAGAAGGTGAAGATAATGTCAAGTTGTTCTTCCACGTTAGCAGAGCCTCTGCAGTTGTTGCAGAGACCACTGCCTTTATGTGGAAGAACAAAATGAAGGAAGAGACCTCAAGGAAGAAGTAAAAGGCTTTCATGTTTGTTTTCATGAAGGTATAATATATAGCTAAATCTCCCTATCTATATATAGAAAATTAGAAATATGAATACTTTTGTGGGAAAATGATGAGAGTTTCGTAAAATCCATTCATGAAATGGTGAAGTTAAGAGGTGGTGACCCTTTAATAAATGCTTATGTGGAAAATAAGTAATCATCAAATTGAAAAAATTACTGATAATTTAATCATGCCGTGTGAAGCTGCTTGAGTTTCAATGAAATGGTGAGGTGGTGGCCTTTAGTAGATGTTTCTGTGGAAATTAAGTATTCAAATTGAGAAAATGGACAATAATTTAATTCTGTCGTATGCTTGGGTTTCCATGAAATGGTGAAGTCAAGAAGTGTGGTGACCTTTTAATAAATGATTATGTGGAAAATAAGTAATCATCAAATTGAAAAAATTGCTGATAATTTAATTATGCCGTGTGAAGCTGCTTGAGTTTCCATGAAAGGGTGAAGTCAAGAGGTAGTGGCTTTTAGTAGATGTTTCTGTGGAAATTAAGTATTCAAATTGAGAAAATGGACAATAATTTAATTCTGTCGTATGCATGAGTTTCCATGAAATGGTGAAGTCAAGAAGTGTGGTGACCTTTTAATAAATGATTATGTGGAAAATAAGTAATCATCAAATTGAAAAAATTGATGATAATTTAATTCAGTCGTGTGAAGCTGCTTGAGGTTCCATGAAATGGCCGTGAAGTCAAGAGGTGGTGGCCCTTTAGTAGAGATGCTTCAGTGGAAAATAAGTAATCGAATTGAGAAAATTGACTATAATTTAATTCAGTTGTGTGCTTGATTTTTCATGAAATAATTAAGTTTAAGATGTGGTGACCATTTAATAGATGGTTCTGTGGAAAATAAGTAATCAAATTGAGAAAATTGACGATAATTTAATTCATGATTGCTTTGGTTTGGGAAACAACGGTCCCAAAAAAACATTATGTGTTCGAATCGTAGGCTATCAATTTCTGATACGACATAATAACTCGACATGAACACGCACTAAATGAGTGATTTAGTGTTGAGACTTATCGTGTTCATGTTCTTATTGTGTCGACACGATAAGGATACAAAATTATCGTGTTGTGTTCGTGTCGGATACAAATCGGGTTTGTGTAACCCGATAACACTTATTTATTATTACTAGCATGTGAAATGTGCATTGCACGTTGAATCTATAGATTTTTTAAGTGTATCTTTTTTTAATAAAAAAATGGCACATGGAAAATCAAAATTAAAAATAAAAATAAAAATAAAAAGTAAAATTAGTACACAAAAAACGTCTTGCGTTTGTAATTAACCTTACCTCACCTTGCCATCTTTTCATACACCCGCACAATTAAATGATACTATAATTCAAGATTGAAACATATAGCATTTCATATTTGGGATACTAAACAAAATAAAAATTAATTCAAGGATTAACATCTAGAACCCACATTTCAATCTATTAAGATTAAACAATCACCAGATTAAATAATCCAGAGTTTGATCCATTTCATTTCTAAAATAGCTTAATAATATATGCTAAGCAAATCACAAAAATTCCGAATCAAGTACCAATATATCATGTGCAATCAAGTTTTTGCAAGTATGAAATGATAAATCTCCAAAAAAAATAAGTCTTAAATCAGACTCTACTTAAATCTACTACCTAAAATTATAAGATAAGATAATATGTTAAATTTGCAGATATGATTTTACATTACTTTTCTTGTTTGATTTTCATCTTCGCTTTGCTTGCGGAGATAACCTTGGCCAACGGTTGATCATCATCATCAATTGGAATTTGAATGTAATCCTCGTTCTTCTTCCTTGTGATTTTTTTTTTCTTATCTTGCACTTGAACTTCAACAAACTGGAACTCTTTAGTTGTCCTTTTCTTTCTTCCCCGTTTTGGCTTTTCAATCGATTTTTCCTCTTCTTCATTTGAGTCTTGAAGTGAAGCAGTTTCCAGCAACTGTATAGTTGTTATTCTCTTTCTTCCCCGTGTAGACTTTCAATCAGTTTTTCCTCTTATTTTTTCGAATTTTGATTCGAGTCTTCAATTGATTCAGTCACCGATACATTTATTGCATCTACCTTGTGCATCTTTTTGATCCGGTGGCTGTAATATTTACAATCTCTCATTCAATTTTTACAAATCTTTTTGCAGTAATGAAACACATGCGGGTCGATGTCTGTGTGCTCAAACCTCTATAGTAAGTAAAGTTATTTTCCTCCTGAAAAATAATAATATGTGAACTTCAAATTTTTGAATTACAGTTCGTTCTCTTTAATTACATCATATGCTACATCTATATATATTAAAGAAAACTACCTCATTAATTGATAAAATATATTTATCCACTGGACATCCAACATATAATTCTGCATTTCTATCGAACATCATAACCCGGGCATTGTATTCACCTTCGGTAACATTCATGGTTATTCTGTACCTGAGATTGCATAATATAGTCTTGGTTAATAGATATATATTATGTATAAAAATTATCTATGATGTTTAATTTCACTTATTACTTTGGTATTGTTTTAATGACATGATTGTTGCACTTGCTGCATCTTGTATCTCCGTCATTATTAGGGCACGATTTGCCGCATTTTTTACATGCATCATACCATATTGACGACATATTTTCTATCCCTCTCACAATTCTCATAAACCAATAGCCATTAGTCTGAAATAAAAAGGAAAATGTTAGATTATTTTCAATTACTTATTTATCGTTATTTCAAACCCAATACAGTTATAATAAAAAGAATTAAGAAATAATTCATAATAAAAATATTCTATTAATATATTAATGAACAAATATTGTTTCACAGCAATGGTTACTGTCCTCTCATTTTAATGAATGAACTCCTTCTAAGCACAAAGGTAATTAAAATAATTTTTGAATAATAATATTTTTAAAGATTTAGCTTGGAAAATTATGAATTGTTAATAGAAAGTTGTGAGAATGATGATGTAAGTGGTCGGAGAAATATAGGATTTTTGATATTTTGTATATATTGTAAGGAAAAATAGAATTAATATGAAGGAAGCACACGTAGAATTCCAGAAAATGAAACGTCGATGTCTACAATTCATAATTAATAAATTCTTGTTTCTTTCCTCTAGGCGTATCACACACACGTATATATGTTAATATTTATATCATTAATAAGATAAGTTGTCCACTAAGGAAAGAATATTGTTTCCTCAAATAAACATTAAATAAATTGCATTAGGAACTCTCAAGCAAAGAGACGATAACAACCACTGCATTGGATCAGTTCTTAGAATTTTTCCTTGCTTTTGTGTTCATTATATATCTCTACTAATATAATATTTCAAAAATTTCCTCAAAGAATAATTCGTTAATGTAAAAAGCATGTGCCATGCACATCTGCCAATTAAATTATGTATCACTGTCACCATTTTCATCTATCAGGTTGCACAACAAAAGAAAATCTTCTAACTATGCACTAATCATGCTTTTTGTAAGAATTTATAAATTATGCAAGAAGAACTATAAATTATGAAAGCTTCAAACAATCGTAAATTCCCTATAGTATTTTTTTTCCTAAAAAGACAAAGCACAGCTAGGGTGCAGGAGATCCTAGATTTAAAATGAGCCTAAGCCTAACATCTAATCAACATTACGGAAGAATAGTTCCTCGAATTTTAAAGAAATTCTAACTCGAATCTATTATATATTGGAAAATATATAATAGCAACAAAAAAATGGAAAATTAAATAGCAATTTCAAGATAATTCAGCTAAAACATAGTGTGTTCTTAAAATATCACAACAAAGATACCATAAATACTCAAACATATCTTATAATCTCCAACTTTAAATTAGAAGTAGATAGAAATGAATTACCCATGATAGTGCTTCCTTATTCTCCGTTAGATACTTGAGAGTCACTTCATCCATAAATTCCATCCTATGTATCTTTCCCAACCTCAATGATCATCCACACTTTGAGAAACAGGTTCAATTTCTCCATTAGCAGTTGGTATGATTTGTGATAGGATGTGGCCCAGAGGCCCAAGATCAGCTCGGCCCACCGTGGTTGAAGCCCAATAACGAGTCAACAAAATCAGGCAACTGCCCCACGATTTCTCAACCACCCACGATGATCAGAGTACGGACGGACATGCGAGAGCAGCATCCAGGGAACGCCCGTGACCTCAATTCTCTATAAATAGAGCCATCTTGTAAGATAAAAAGGGGGGCTGCATGTTTTAGTAGAAAAGACTTCAATATAAACATCTTCTTTTCCTCCGTGGACGTAGATCTACCCACAGATCGAACCACGTAAATTCTTGTGTTCTTAACTTTTCTTTAAATCTCACCATCATAAAAACACTCCAAAATCCACGATCGATCACTGGCGCCGTCTGTGGGAAACGAAATTCTGTGAAACCGATCAGCGCGTTTTGAGTAAAGATGGTGAGACCAACCCGATCCGCCACCACTGCCGCCGCCGCCGCCAAAGCAAAACAGAAGCAAGCTGACCCCTTCACCAATCCGCCCTACACTCCAGTCAATGAGGAAGAGGGTGACGTTAGTCAAGCCCAGAAAACTGCTTCCCAAATCCGACGTGACCAACAGCCCATTCGCCGAACTCCTGAAGGCCACCTGGAGGATGTTCCGTCTGGAGATTCAGCTAGTAGCGATGGGCCCAACCAAGGTGGCAGCCGACGCGGCAACACCGAACTCCAGCCCGAGCTTGGAGACGCACTGAAGGCGTACCTGGACCTCCACGAGCAGGATTTTCGTAAGTTTGTCGATCAGCACCGACAACAAAGTCAAAATAGAGAAGACGGAGTCGAACCGTCACAAGGGCGACCCCCAAGTCTCCAGATTGTTGGAGACAGGGAGGCCGAACTTCCCCGAAGGCGACAGGACAATCGCCGTGGGAATAACCGCATTTCACCTCGGCGTGGATCAACGTCACCTCGTCAGAACGCCATTCCACCTCGGCGTGACGAAGGAAATGCCTACCAGGGAAGATTCACCGTATACGGTCGAATCTCGACTCCCTTCACTAATAAGATACTCTATACTCCCCTCCCGTCGACGTATAGAGTGCCTCCTATCCCGCCTTACAACGGGTCACAAGACCCCAGCAACTTCCTATCCCGGTTTCAATACAACATGATGAACCAGGGATTGACCGAAGATATTTACATGTGTAAAGTCTTCCCCGAGCTGCTAGTGGATAACGCTAGGAGCTGGTTTGATAGCCTCCCTAATAGCAGCATAGGGTCGTATGCCGACCTACTCGACGCTTTCGAACGCCGCTTTTTTCAAAAAGCCGAGGCAAAAATCAGCCCAGCCTAGCTCCTAACCTTAAGGCAGGGGCGGGGAGAAACGATCAGTGATTTCTTGGCCCGTTTTTATAACGAAAGCCTTAAAGTCAATCGTCTCTCCGACGACGTGCTCATCTCGGCATTCCAAAATGCCATTCAGTCCGGGACTCTCTTTAGAGAGCTTGTAAAGGCACGCCCAACGACCTCCAGGCAGCTATGGAGGATTGCCGATGCATTCGCAGAAGCGGATGAGGCTGATCGGAAAAAGCGGGCAGCAGACCGGCCCGAAAACAACGATAAGAGAAAAAAAGAGGAGCGCGCCGACCTTGGGCAAGGTCGCCGAAGTGCCCTCGAAAGGTTACAGCGAGGACCTCTCGAGTCCCGCTTAGGACCTCGGCCCCACCAAGACCGAAGTCAGTATACACCACTGACAAAGTCCAGGGCTGAAATATACGAGCTTCACTCAAATTTGTTCGAGAAGCCACCGCCCCTATCCCGAGGTGGGTCGAAACGCCGATCCAAGGAGAAATACTGCAAGCTCCATAATGACTACGGTCATGAAACCGAAGACTGCAGGGACCTCGCCTTGGACATAGAACACATGGTACGCGACGGTACCCTTAAACTGTACCAAAGTCGCAACCAGAAAGAGGGCCGAACTCAAGGGAAGGGCAAGAGAAAGAAAAACAGGGGAGGCAAAAACTGTACCCCCCGAAATGACAAAAGGCCAAAGCACGACGACGAGGATGAGGATGAAGATCAGCCTCAGTATGATGCAGTCATCACGGCCATCACCGGACTACCCGAAGGTACGACGAGGTCATCGTTGAAAGCCGAGGCCCGAAGTCAACAGCGGGAAGAACCCACCCAAAAAAGGTTCAAAAGGGAAGAGGTCGTCATCTTTTCTAGCAACGACCCAGTTCCCCATGCGGTACCTCATCAAGATGCCACCATAATCGAGGCCGTAGTGGCCAACAAATTGGTCCACCGCATATTTATTGATAGTGGGGCCTCTGTGAGTGTTCTCTTTAAAGACTGCTTCGATAAGCTCAATATTGAAGAAGCACGACTAAGGCCAGCACCCATGCCGCTAAGGAGCTTCACGCAACAAGAGACGACGACGGAAGGCATCATTTCACTACCCTTGACAATTGGAAAGAGCCCGCTGTCCACTACGAAGATAATCCACTTCTTCGTCGTAAAAGCCAGCTCCCCCTATAACATCATCTTAGGAAGGGATTGGCTAATAGCAACGAAGGCGATCTGCTCAGCCTACCACCTGATGATTAAAATTCCGTCCAGGGACGGAGTGATCACGCTTCGAGGAAACCAGCAACAGGCTAAGGAGTGCATGCAGGTCGCACTCCGAGGTGTTAAGAATCAACACCCCCAAGCATAGCAATTACAGAAACCCGAAGAGGTAGGGCCGACGTCGCATCCATCCGTCGAGCCGGTAGAAGATGTCGCATTATACGAAGATGACCCTACGAAGGTCGTCAAAGTAGGGTTCGTCGGCGAAAACGAGCTCCGAAGCTAACTTATCCGGCTACTTCGGGAGTATAGAGATGTCTTCGCTTGGACGCCGCTAGACATGACCGGGGTGGCTCCAAGCGTCATCACTCATCACCTCAACATCGATCCTGAGGTGAAACCAGTTCGGCAGAAGCAGCGAGCCTTCGCAGCTGAAAGGAATCAAGTGATCCATGACGAGGTTCGCCAACTACAGAAGGCCGATATTTTATTCAAAGTAAAATATCCGACCTGGTTGGCTAACCCCGTGATGGTGAAGAAGTAAGGAGGTGGGTGGCGGATGTGCATTGTGATAGGGAGTAATCTGTCAGCTCCCTAATACGCCTCTGAAACACAGGGACAACAGATACGCAGATGCCGGATTCACACCAGATCACCAAGGATCTGATGTAGGATCTGATGAGTAGGAGAATTAAGTATAGCGGATCCAGATCCTTCCTTATCCTGGATCCGGATGGGGAAGGCGCTGAGCACTTCCGTATGGGATCTGAGTATATGAGATGCAGATCACCTCCCGTTGTTATCATTCTCTTAAACCCAGATCCCTATATGCGGTGTAGAAAAACGTGACCTTGGGGACCACTTCGGGGACCACTAATCATAACTAAAATATTCTCTTTAACTACTTTGTCTCCCTCAAAAAGACTAACTTAACCTCATAGTATAGATGTAATTACCCTTTTACCCTCACTCTCTGCGCTACTATAAATATGCAACCTTCTTCACCAAGGAAAGGTACGCCTTTTCCATTAGCACTTTACCTCCGCTGCAAGCTTTGCTGAAGCGGATTTTTACAAAAACTCATACTGACTTGAGCGTCGGAGTGTCTTCCCGGAGGACCCCTCCCCATTCCTCCGGTGCTGTTTTGCAGGCTCATAGCTGGAAGGCGGTGACCGAAAAGGCATTATTCAGGTAGCAAGGTTAACGAAAAGGAAAGAATTAATATCATAAAGCGAAACGGTGGAAGATCATTCGGAATGATTTTCTTAGCGTCTTTCATTTATTTGTATTGCTGATTATTGTAACAATCTGTTGGTGGAAAATAACCCAATCTATCAACTGGCGCCGTCTGTGGGAAACTCTCTGGTTAAGGCGTAGATTTCCCCTTAAAATAATAATGTGCTCTGAGTTTTGATTCAACTTCTCTGTGAAAGAACGGAAAATAAAAATTCAGATGTTCATACAATTTGTGTAATAGTAATTCCTAATTTAATCCACTTGTGGATTCTGATGAATAATTTGCCTAAAATATGGATAAAAAGGGGCTCAATTGTTCTTGCATCTCATGTAGGATCTGTGGTGAGAAGCAAGAAAAGAGGATTTACGCAAAGTCCTAACTTCGGCAAAAGAGGAATTCGATCACAGTAAAGATCATTCTCTTAAAATTCTTTCGTTTCACCCATTGAATATTCGCCGTGCTTCTTCAAGGCATCAGTCTGGGCATATTCAATGGATATTCATATATATATATATAAAAACAGAAAAAAGGAAAGTTACATATATGATGCATATTGATTTCTCTCTTTCTTATTAAAAAAAAAACAACAGAGTATTAAAAAGTTATAATTGAAGGCCCTCCGTATCTCAGAAGAATCTCGAGAGAAGGAGAAGAACCTGCAAACCTTATACTTGGTGAGTAGAAATACATCACCTACACGTATACTAAGCGATTTGAGAGATTTCTTGATATATAAAAAAAAAAAAAGAGAGCAAGATAAGCTGATGGTAAGCCCTGGCAAAAGATCCAGGCACAGAAATGCTGTCTTTACGCTTACACAAGAAATCCTCAAAATCGTTTAAGGGAAATGGTCGGGAAAGTCCCATCAAGGGCGCCCGAAGCTCCCTATCCTCCTAGAAAAGGAGAAGCCCTAATCTCATATTAGGCACTAATCAAACAAATGATGCGTATGTCTTTGCAGATTTTCCTCGAAAATGGATCAACATTCCAGCATAGCCCAAATGATGGGGTCATCTGCTGAGGGACAAGCGAACACGCCTCATCCCACCCCTGGTTCTGACGCCAATCCTAGAATCATGTCTATAACCCAGGGAATGAATGTAGGAGAATTGGTTTCTCTCCATTAATGCTGCAACAGATGAAAGCAATGATAGACGGAGCCCTGGAAGGAGCTCTGGAAAAAAGACTAGCTACCATTGGGACTAGTACTCTTGCAGATCCTAACAACCCATCTTCACTTCCCGAAAACAAGGGAAATCAGGAAAAGGCCAAAGGCAAACACACGTCCAGATTGCCAAATCCTAAAGTCCTTAAGGATGTTATTACCAAGTTGCCCCAGATCCAAGAAGATGGGCAGTTTACAGATTATGGGTCCTCTGACGATGAAGTGCAAGAAACAAGCACTGATCAGGAAAAAACTCTAACAGATGTACTCCAGAAGCGAATCCAAGATCAACAAGATCAAATGAGGGTCATGGCCAAGGAGCTGGAAGAGCTCCGTAAGGCACACCAAGCATCTGAAAAGAGGAATGCGGATGAATCTGTTCATCCTACAGAAGATACAACGGGCACATCTGTAGCCCGCACTGGGAAAGAAAGTAGATCTGGATGCGGTCCTGATTATGTTAATGAGAACAGCCCTTTCTCGGCAGATATTCAAACTGACCCTATCCCCAAAAACTTTAAATCAGTCTCTTGTGAGTATAAGGGGCAAGGGGATCCCGAAGAACATCTCATGAAATTTGAGAGTTTGTACCTATTGCACCAATACTCCGAAGGAGTCAAATGTAGGGTATTCTTAACCACTCTCTCTGGCCCTGCCCAGCAGTGGTTTCAGTAGTTGCCTAGGGATTCAATCCACTCATTCAAAGACTTGAGAGAGATCTTTCTACACCAATTTGTGAGTTCGAAAAGATCCACCAAGAATTCGTTGTATTTAACAACCATCAAGCAGGGGGCCACTGAGAGCTTGAGAGAGTATATGACCCGATTTAATGAGGCAATACTGGAAATCCCGGGTGTAGGAGCCACGCTAAAGATACATTCTTTCGTGGAGGGATTAAGGCCAGGACATTTCTTCACCTCACTAATGAAGAAACCTGCTGAAACCTTTGATGAGCTCTTATCTCGAGTACAGAAGTATATAAACATGGAAGAAGCCATGAGTGCTAAACGGGCAGATGTAACCTTCAAAAAAGACAAGAAGCCTGATGATAGAAAAAGAGGAGCTCCTGAAGGAAGGAAGCCCGAGAAAAATAAAAGATTTCAACGATCTCTCACTCCACTTACCAGATCCCCAGCTGATCTGTTAGAAGTTGTGATTAAAAAACAGGGGGTACAGATCCCCCGGGTAGGGACCAGCCTCCAAGGCGACCTCCCTCTGATAAGTTTTGTAAATTCCACAATGATTACGGGCATACCACTAATGAATGCCGTAATCTGAAAATAGCCATTGAAAAACTCATACAAGAAGGACAACTGTTAGAGTATGTTAAAAAAGAATTTGGCCAACCCAAAAGGCGTAAAGATGAAAGGGATGGCAAATTCCCGCAAAAAGAAGCATCAACAGAAATTGCAGCCAATAAAGGCGTAATCTCCATGATCTATGGGGGACCCACAGGAGGTGACTCCAACAGAAGTCGCAAAGCGCATCACAGAGAAATCCAGATGCTGGAAAGACATGACATGATGAAGATCGAAGGGGGAGTACCTCATCCTGAAATATCTTTTGGGATTGAAGATGACAGATCCTTAATTCATCCTCACGAAGATGCCCTGATTATCACGGCAGGGATCGAACGATATGAAGTGAAAAGAGTATTCGTAGATACAGGAGCGGGGGTGAATGTAATCTTTGAAGATTGTTTTCTGCAAATGGATGTGCACAAACCACTAGATGGGGTGGCCACAGCATTACATGGTTTTGCTGGAGGCTTGGTCATGTCGTTGGGTTCAATAGAGTTGATGTTGACTCTGGGAGATGGGGATTTGCAGATCTCTAAACCAGCTACCTTCTTGGTAGTAAGGCAAAAATCAGCCTACAACGTAATATTGGGAAGAACAGCTCTCAGTAATTTTCAAGCGGTAGTGTCAACCTACCACTTGGTGATGAAATTTCCGGTGGGCAACCGAGTCGGGTCTGTCGCAGGGGACCAAGTCCTATCGCGAAAATGCTATGTACAGTCTGTGAAGGCTGGTGAAGCTAAGAAGTGGTCTGGGGACGAATTGAGAGATCCCCAGTGGGTAGCAGGACCTGAGGATAAACGAATGAGGTCTGAAGAACTTGTAGTAGAAAGCAATTCCCAAATCCAACCGGCTGAAGAGCTGTTGTTGGTGGAGTTAAAGCCTAATGAAACAGGGTTTGCTACGCGCATCGGGACGCAGATGCCAGATGCGATATCCAAAGCATTGATAGCGTGTTTACGGAAGAATGTGGATGTGTTCGCATTCTCATCATCTGATCTAGTAGGGATAGACCCAGAGGTCGCTCTGCACAGCCTGAATGTGGATCCCCAAGCCAAGCCGGTGAAGCAGAAGCTTCGACAATTAGGAACAGAAAAGGACCAGGTCATTAAAGAAGAGGTGCAAAAGCTGTTGAAGGCCAAACACATACGGGAAGTACAATTCCCAGAATGGCTATCTAACGCCGTTATGGTGCCCAAAGGCAACACTGGCACGTGGAGAATGTGCATAGACTTCAGGGATCTGAACAAGGCGTGTCCCAAAGATCACTATCCCTTACCCAGAATTGATCAAATGGTGGACTCTACATTTGGATGCGAGTTATTGTCAATGATGGACGCATATCAAGGGTACCACCAGGTAAAAATGGACCCAGATGATGTCAATAAAGCAGCTTTTGGGGTCTGTGTGGGAACTTTCGGTTTCCAAAGTATGCCTTTTGGTTTAAAGAACGCTGGGGCTACCTATCAGTGTATGATGGATAAGATATTCAGAAAACAAATTGGAAAAAATATGGAAATTTATGTCGATGACATACTGGTGAAAAGTATAAAAGTCATAGATCATATCAATGATCTGGAAGAAGCCTTTGCTGTGGCTCGATTCTATCATCTGAAACTAAACCCGGCCAAATGTGCCTTTGGGGTACAATCGGGGAAATTCTTGGGATATGTGGTAACGCCCAGAGGGATTGAGGTAAATCAAGCCAAAGTGCAGGCTGTGCTGGAGATGGCCCCTCCCAGGAACATTCGGGAAATATAAAAACTTAACGGCAGAATCACAGCACTAAGTCGTTTCATTTCCAGATCTGCGGATAAGAGTCTGCCTTTCTTTAAAATATTAAGGAAAGGTAGCCAGTTTAAATGGACTCAGCAATGTCAACACGCTTTGGAGGAGCTCAAAAAGCATTTGATCTCTCTCCCTTTGCTTACTAAACCGGCACCTAAAGAGGTTTTATACCTCTACTTTGCAGTAGGAGAAGAATCTCTGAGCTCAGTGCTTATCAAGGAAGATGGATCTGTCCAGGTCCCAATCTACTATGTCAGCAAAATGATTCAAGGACCGGAAACAAGGTATACTGACATAGAAAAGGCTGCACTGGCGATAATGGTCACCGCTCGAAGGTTACGACCTTATTTTTTATCCCATAAAGTCATGGTAAGGACCAATATCCCGCTTAAGCAGGTGTTGGGGAAGCCAGATCTATCTGGACGAATGGTGAAATGGGCCATAGAGCTCAGTGAGTATGATGTAGAGTTCGAGCCCAGGACAGCTATAAAGGCACAGGCCTTAGTTGATTTTATGCAAGAAACCACGCGAGGTGATGAAAAAGAAGAAAAGACATGGAGAGCCTACGTGGATGGCTCGGTTACCAAAGAAGGATTTGGAGCTGGGATACACATCCTCGATCCTGACAACAAGGAATACAGGTTCGCCATCAAATTCAAGTTCGTGACATCAAATAATGAGGCTGAATATGAAGCCCTCATCAGATCCCTACACATCCTGTTAAGCATGGATGCCAAGAGGGTGGAAATCTATTCTGATTCCCAACTAGTAACACACCAATTATTAAGAATATGTGGGAGGAAAGAGGAAAGGATGATAACCTATGCCTCTGTGGCTGAAACTTTATTGGCCAAATTCTCAAAAGCAGAGATCATCCAAATCCCCAGGGAGAAAAATAAAGAAGCGGATAAGCTCGCTAGGATTGCAAGTGCCATTGAAGGTGTATGGAATGGGGATTTGACTGTATTGCAAGCAGATACCAGATCTGGCTTAACTGAGGTTAATGTCATACATGAAATCAGAGACTGGAGAACACCCATCATCCAGGTCTTGAAAGATGAGGAACAAGGTGGAACCAACGTCGATAGACGTAAAAAAATGATTATGTCAAAATTCTTCCTATTTGAAGGTTTCTTATACCGAAGATCTTTCACACACCCTTATCTTAGATGCGTATCTGAGCCAGAAGGGGAATACTTGTTGAGGGAGATACATGAAGGAGCTGCTGGTGCTCATACGGGATGCAAGGATCTAACCAGAAAGGTCTTGAGAGCCGGGTTCTTTTGGCCCAGTATTGAAAAAGATGCCAAGGAATTGGTTAAAAAATGTGAGTCTTGTCAAAAGAATGGCAGATTAATTCATAAGCCCGCAGAGGAAATGGGAGTCATGTCTTCCCCTTACCCCTTTGATAAGTGGGGAATTGATATTGTGGGGAAATTCCCCATAGCCCCTGGTGGAAGGGTTTTCCTGATAGTCGCTATTGACTATTTCTCTAAATGGGTAGAGGCTGAAGCTGTAGTCAAAATCACAAAACAGGCCATGAAAAAATTCATCTGGAAAAACATATGCTGCCGTTTTGGTGTTCCCAGGATTCTCATCTCTGACAATGGAACCCAATTCACAGGTGCATCTGTGCAAACATGGTGTCAAGAAATGGGAATTCAGCAGCGGTTCGTGGCAGTAGCCCATCCGCAAGCTAATGGACAAGTTGAAGTCACAAACAGAACTATTGTATCTGGAATTAAGGCCAGATTGGGAAAAGCAAAAGGGAACTGGGCGGACGAGCTGGACTCAGTGTTATGGGCCTATCGAACCAGCCCCAGAACAGCCATAGGAGAATCTCCCTTCAATTTGGTATATGGATCAACAGCTGTGGTACCAGCAGAAGCAGAAGCAAAATCACACCGAATTTTAAAGTATGATGAAAATCAGAACCTGGGGTTGCTCAGGGAAAATCTGGACCTGATCGAGGAACATCGGGCGGAAGCTCAAAACAGAGCTGAAAGGTACAAGCATCAGATGCGGAATGCTTATAACAAAAAAGTCCAAGTGCGGCGATTCGATAAGGGGGACCTGGTGCTGAAAAAAGCAGATGCTCTCAAGCCCACAGGAAAACTGGACCCTAATTGGGAATGACCTTATATCGTTACTAAAGCACTCAAAGGAGGAGCATATGAGCTCAGAGATGCAGAAGGAAGGGATCTGCCCAGACCATGGAACGTCAATAATTTGAAAAAGTATTATGTTTAAGGTGTTCTAGTAATATGATAAATTTAAAGAAAGGGAATGTATGTCAAAACCAACCCATTATCTGTTATGATGAAAATTCATGAAATGAGAATATTTTCTTTGTTTTTTGTGTTTAAGAAATGATTTATAATTCATTCGATTTCTTATAATTCACTTGGGGGGGGGGCTCCGGGGTATACCCCCTACTACTATCCATCTACTCTTAGAGCAAGTATTTATTTACGAAAATTGATTCGCAAAATTTGCAAAAATATGATATAATGATATTCGCAAACGAAAATAAAAGCAAGAAAAGATTAAATAACATCTAAAAATGAAAAAGAGAAGTACTAGTGGAGCCAATCCCACTACATGGCACATATGGGTTCTTAAAAATATCCTATTTTTGTAACTTATTCCCGCCACCGGAAGTTTGTTCGGGCAGGTCCTGATCTCCGCCAGGTGCCAAAATACCTGGTGAGTGGACGACTTGAGGAGGGACCTCGATGGAAGAACTGGCCGCCCCTGTTGTGCCCTCGAAAGTGCCCGCCATAATCTCCTCGAGAAGGTTGATTCCTTCCTCTACTCCTGAAAAATCTCCCTGAACAGGAGCCACGTCCACCGGGTCTGAAGAGAGGTGATCTGCGGGATCTGACAGGTGGGGAGGAGGCGGAGGCATCTACGATGGAGAGGGGGATGAATTCTGCTGGCCAAGCACTGAGTCCCTCATCTGGTCGGATGTCGAAGTCGTCACCTGTTTTGTCATTTGGCTCGAAGTCTGGGTCAGTTCTGGAGCCATCATGGGGCTGGATACTTGGCTCGTCACCTGATCTGTCAGAGGAGCTGAGACTGGAGAGTGGGGCTGAAAAGCTGGATCCTGTCTCCCAGAGGACTCGCTGAGCTCTAAGGTTCCTCTGCTGTTCAAGAGCCCACTCAAGGTGGTCCCGCGCGGGGATTGAAGAAAAGACGCTTCCTCCGACGCCTGAATAGCCTTGATCTCTTGCAAGGAATCTCCCGTCTGCAAAAGGCGGAAGTATAAGTTAGAATCCCTTAAGTCATCAATGAGAGTGAAACAGGGAAGAGGAGGTGCCTTACCTATCGCCTGTAATAAAAAGGAGTCCATGAGAAGGACAAAGTAAATAAAGGCTTGCCGCCCGCGAATAATGAAATAAAATTTTATTATAGGATCCTTATAAATACTTACCATTTTGAAGGCCTCCTCTAGCAACCCGAACATCCCAGCTTGAGGAGGAAGGAGATAGTAAGGAATTTCTTCCCAAGCAGGCAAGATACTCTCATGCTCCCCAGGGCTGTAGAGAATATCAGCTGCCGACCTTAAGCTCCGCATATACCAAGGATTGCGGGCATTAAAGTGAGGATCTAGTTCCAAAGAAGGGGTCTCCTTCTCCAGGAGATCCAGGATCTTATCAATATTCAGATCCCGCATCCTATCTCTCAGCCCGAGCTGGGTAAGAACCTCTTCAGTAATAGCCCCAATCCAAAAGGCTAAAGGAACACTCATCCTTTCCCAGAAGTCTGTAGAATGAAGGAAATCTTCGGGGAGATCACGCACCAAGGCGCGAAGGAAGGCCTGGCCGTAAGGCGTCATCAGTAGATAAGATCTGCAGCGATGGGCCCCTACTGCAGACCCAGTAACGAGCCCTTCACGCAGACCCGTTTCGACACCTTTCTTGACGGCGTTATCACACGCCCGCTCCATGGCATCTTTGTGGCTCTCAGACGCCTGAATCAGATCTGCTTTAGCCTTGTCACAGGCTCTCTGAAGATCTTCGGCACGCGCCTTCTGATCAGCCAGATCCTTTTCCATCTGTTGAAAATAGCGCTCTCGTTCTTGGGCTAATTTCTCCCGATCCACCTCCCGCTGCTTCAGATCCGCTAGCTCTTTTTCCAGATGCTCTGCTCGATCATTCAGAGCTTTAATTTCGGCGGCGTGCTCTTCGCTACGAGCCACTCGCAGTCGCGTCACTTCCTCCTGCAGATGCTCGTTGGAGGAATGCATGCCGGACATGTCCCCTTTCATGGGATCATATGCTAACGCTCTAAGTGAAAGCATAGATCTGAAAGCTACGGCCTAAAATAATAAAGTAACAAGTCAACAAATAGTTAACAAAGATGACGAAGTGATGTCTTTTCGTACTAAAATTCCTTTCTAGTACCTTAATCTCGTGAACAGACGCTTGACGGATAAGCTCCACGGAGGATAACCTGTTCAGATGCCTCCAATCTTCGGTACGCGGGATGCTGTCCAAAATATTAGAGGCGGTACCTCCATCAATACCCCTAACCGTGCCAGGAAAACTCACATTGACCCCAGGCGCGGTATAGGAGGCAGTAGGGACATCCAAGCCTTTCATGCGCAACGCATGGAGCATAGCCAGGGTGGCTTCAGAAGCAGGACTTTCCACCATGGCTGGCTCGGGAGGATTAACCACCATATAGGGGTTGGCGGTGGCATATCTAGCCAAGGTGCTAGAATATCTTGGATGACCTACAACAGATGGTGTTGCGGATATAGGAGTAGGTGACAAAACGTTAGAAATAGGCAAACCCACCCTCCGGTCAGTACTGCTGGAAGAAATCTTTTTTCTCTTCGGAGCTGTGGAAGATGCAGACTCCGAGGGTCTCTTCTGGGGGACGGAAGGTCTATTCAGCCCTATGGGAGCTGGTGTTTCAGAAGTGGCAAATAAATCTGCCAAAAACCCCTCAGAAGACTGAAAGTCAGCTCCTTCGCCGGAAGGAAAAGCCACTCCCTCGGACCAGGTGGAAAGGCTGCGGTCCACCTCAGCAGCCAAGGGGTGAGGAGGGCGCGTAGAAAAAGACATAACAGCCCGAGGGGTGGGCTCTTCTCTTATGACCACCCCAGGTAAAGTAGTTTTTCCCCCGACTCGGGGAGCAGATCCCTTAGGACGGGCAGCACTCTCAGATCCTTGTGTAGGATCTGAAGGCGCTGTGGAAGGAGGGATCTGGGAAGCAGAAGAATATCCTGTTGTGGAGACAGAGGCTGGAACGGGAATTGAAGAGGGAGTTGTTGATGTTGTGGAGGCTGGAGAAGCCCGTTCAGAGGCCGCACCCATAGCTGCCATCCGCTCCTCCATTTGTTTTCTTGCCTTTTCACGGAGAATGGATTTGGCTGACATATCTGAGAAAGCAAAGATAACTGTAAATCAGAAACATGATTGAATTCAAGATACATGTGTAAAAACACTCGAATCCAAAATATAAAGTATTTACCCATAGAGGGATCCCAAGGAGTCCCAGGCCTCAAACCAGAAAAAGACAACACTTCTTCACTGAGAAGAAGTGGCTTCAACATCCCATGACCTGTCGGATACTCCCTAAGCAGGTCATGAAGAATATCTTTTTCCCATGCAAACAGGGTGACTTTCTCGAAAGAAGGCTTATCTCTCTTAGGCTCAGCATACAGAGGAATATCGGGAATATTCCAGGAATTAGGAGAAGGAGCACCTACTGTCAGATACTGAGGGTGCCACTTCCTATCTATAGACTCGTATTGGCCATAGAATTTATGGAACCAACCTAGGGGAGAAAAATACAAATGATACCCGCGATGTTTTAGCTCATGGGTCCTAAAAAACAAGGACACTGGATCTTCCACGCCATGTAAAGTGGCTGCTATATAAAAGAAAATTGCTCTACGAAATGAAGCAGGGTTCAGTTGGTTCAAGGGGATACCATATTTTGTCGCTAAACTAGCCAGAAAAGGAGGAATAGGGAATCGCAGGCCTGCCTCCAATTGACGAAGCCAAAAAATCTTATGATTTGCTCGAGGAAGTAAAGGGCGCTCGCTAGATTCCGGAATATCTATAGTAAAGCCCCTAGTATTTCCTAATCTACTCAAAATTAAGCCCAATTCTAAAGAAGATACGGTGGAAGATTCATATTCACCGAGAGGGACAGGCGGCTACGCGGCAGCTCTGCCCCCTTTTTCCTCTTCACCGTCAATTACCTTTTTCTTACCCTTACCCTGGGCACCTTGTCTAGAGGAAGAAACCATCTTTTCCTTATCGCTTGAATGTAATAAAAACTAAGAAATAAACTAAAGCGAGTAAAGAAGGAAGGAGAAGCAAGGAAAAAAAGGAGGTACCTGTTTGCAGGGAAGAGGGCTGCGGTGAAAAGAAAAGTAAGAGGTAGTTCCTAGAAAAACCACAAGAAAAAAGCTCTTCAAGAAAAATGACAAAAAATTTCTAAGTATGGATTTTTTCTCTCTCTAAAGTATCTTATTAAGCTCTTTATAACCACTACTACCTGTAATTAAGAAGCACGTCTCGTCGGTTATGGAGACGTGGGTGCAGAAGTTATGATGGTAGGGAGTGGCGGCAGTTTCGGGTCCCGATAAAGAAGAGGAGGCGATAACCCTAGAAAGTCGCGAAGCGTCAGAAATACGCTTTAATAATATAACGGACCTCCCAAGAAGGGATCTGCGAACAGTAGGACCTGGGAATACGGGTCCTCAGAACTGCCGGATTCTCATTAAAGGGTCTGCATGGATATAGGACCTGGCGACACGGGCCTAGAGAATCACAGAACCTTCATAAGAAGGTCTGTGTCTAACAATATATGGGAATCTAGATCTTGTAAATCGCAAACCCACATGGGGAGATATCTCCCCGCACCTCCAAAGTTTATAACAGATAATTTGCAATTTACAGACCAGCAAAAAGGGATCTGTATATCCCAAGATCTGAAAACGCAGAGCTTAGAAATAGCATAGAGAGTAGATCTGCACAAAGCAGAACCGGTGGTACTAGGACCGAGGATCTGACGTAGTGCTAAAGCTATGCAAAAGTGTTCTTTTATCCTACCGAGATGAGTATCACACTTACTATAATGGTGCAGATCTAAATTCAGAGCAAATTTAAAATTTTCCCATCTTTCCAAGTTTTAAATTTAATCAATTAGCCCGTACATTTTCCGAAGAAACTTTCAAGTTTTACCCGGAACTTTGTTCCATTTTTATATATATATAACCCGAATATTCATTCGGTAAAATAGTCCGCATTAAGTAGGTATCTGGAATGGTGTCTACATATTATCCTCTTAAAAAAACCGAATATATAAAGTTTTTTATGTCATCAAAGCTCAAAAGTTGTGAAGCTTATTCAGAACCATATAGCTCGGGCATCTGGGTATAGTATCTGTTGTCAAGGCTCATTTTTGGTCCTCATTACCTCATTCCTTCTTCTTATCATATTTACCATTCATCAAGTGTGTGCTTGTGTGGTTACAAGTCTCTTAACACATCTCTGCAAAGGTAAGAAAATGACAAGTGCCATCATTATACCCAAGGAATGAAATTGGGGTAAATATATAAGAAATTCCGGGCAAAAGTGTATATGCTTCTGGAAATATAGATAATATAAAGTGTATCAGATGTCGCTCTGACATATATATATGTATATACACATATATGTGAAAAAAAAAAAGAAAAAAAAAAGAAAAAAAAGGGAGAAAGAGATAATGAGCCTCAGAGAATTTTAATCGTTCATTCAGAAAGAATGAATGTCGACAAGAAGGAGTCATCATAGGCCCAAGAGAACGGACACAGCCTCTGTTAAAGCATGGCATTTCTATCATCACAGTACCTCTTGCATAAGGAGAACCGCTCAAAAGGATGACATTACTCTACTGATTATCAGAGAGGAACATCCATGGCTGTAAGATATAATCTCCATTCTCGTCGAAGAAGATGAATAGACGATGAGGGGAATCTTCTATATTTATAGCAAAGGAAGTAGCGGGAAAAATAGACGGTTTAGATGAAGCTTAACAATAAAATCAAAGGTCTAAAAATCAAGGGCGGTTCGGCTTCCCAAGGTAAGGCCATCATTACGCCTCGAGAGTGAGGAGGCATATGTCAGTTGACAAGAAAGCTCCCCTCTCTTAACGTATTAAAGAAGCTAACCAAGACTTGGAACGCGTAGAAGTCATTCCAAGGACCTGGGGGGGGAGTAGCTGATAGGGAGTAATCTGTCAGCTCCCTAATACGCCTCTGAAACACAGGGACAACAGATACGCAGATGCCGGATTCACACCAGATCACCAAGGATCTGATGTAGGATCTGATGAGTAGGAGAATTAAGTATAGCGGATCCAGATCCTTCCTTATCCTGGATCTGGATGGGGAAGGCGCTGAGCACTTCCGTATGGGATCTGAGTATATGAGATGCAGATCACCTCCCGTTGTTATCATTCTCTTAAACCCAGATCCCTATATGCGGTGTAGAAAAACGTGACCTTGGGGACCACTTCGGGGACCACTAATCATAACTAAAATATTCTCTTTAACTACTTTGTCTCCCTCAAAAAGACTAACTTAACCTCATAGTATAGATGTAATTACCCTTTTACCCTCACTCTCTGCGCTACTATAAATATGCAACCTTCTTCACCAAGGAAAGGTACGCCTTTTCCATTAGCACTTTACCTCCGCTGCAAGCTTTGCTGAAGTGGATTTTTACAAAAACTCATACTGACTTGAGCGTCGGAGTGTCTTCCCGGAGGACCCCTCCCCATTCCTCCGGTGCTGTTTTGCAGGCTCATAGCTGGAAGGCGGTGACCGAAAAGGCATTATTCAGGTAGCAAGGTTAACGAAAAGGAAAGAATTAATATCATAAAGCGAAACGGTGGAAGATCATTCGGAATGATTTTCTTAGCGTCTTTCATTTATTTGTATTGCTGATTATTGTAACAATCTGTTGGTGGAAAATAACCCAATCTATCCTTGACAGTTGGAAAGAGCCCGCTGTCCACTACGAAGATAATCCACTTCTTCGTCGTAAAAGCCAGCTCCCCCTATAACATCATCTTAGGAAGGGATTGGCTAATAGCAACGAAGGCGATCTGCTCAGCCTACCACCTGATGATTAAAATTCCGTCCAGGGACGGAGTGATCACGCTTCGGGGAAACCAGCAACAGGCTAAGGAGTGCATGCAGGTCGCACTCCGAGGTGTTAAGAATCAACACCCCCAAGCATAGCAATTACAGAAACCCGAAGAGGTAGGGCCGATGTCGCATCCATCCGTCGAGCCGGTAGAAGATGTCGCATTATACGAAGATGACCCTACGAAGGTCGTCAAAGTAGGGTTCGTCGGTGAAAACGAGCTCCGAAGCTAACTTATCCGGCTACTTCGGGAGTATAGAGATGTCTTCGCTTGGACGCCGCTAGACATGACCGGGGTGGCTCCAAGCGTCATCACTCATCACCTCAACATCGATCCTGAGGTGAAACCAGTTCGGCAGAAGCAGCGAGCCTTCGCAGCTGAAAGGAATCAAGTGATCCATGACGAGGTTCGCCAACTACAGAAGGCCGATATTTTATTCAAAGTAAAATATCCGACCTGGTTGGCCAACCCCGTGATGGTGAAGAAGCAAGGAGGTGGGTGGCGGATGTGCATTGATTACACTGACCTCAATAAACACTGCCCGAAAGACTGCTACCCCCTCCCCAACGTTGATAAGAAGGTCGAAGCTCTTGTTGGCCACAAGGCGTTCAGCTTTTTAGACCTATACAAGGGGTACCACCAAGTCCTCATGAATGAAGAGGACGCTCCGAAGACCGCTTTCGTCACAGACTTCGGCGTCTATGCATACAAAAAGATGCCCTTCGGGCTGAAAAATGCTGGAGCTACATACCAAATGATGGTCGACAAGATTTTTGAAGACCACATCGGCAGTATTGTCGAAGTGTATGTAGACGATATAGTCGTAAAAAGCAAGGAAATCGCCACTTGTGTAAACGACCTTAAGTTGTTTTTAGCTTACTTCGTAAAGTGAACCTAAAATTAAACCCAGAAAAGTGTACTTTCATGGTCCGGTCTGGAAAATTTCTAGGGTGTTGGGTTTCACGGGAAGGGTTAAAAGCTAACCCATCAAAAGTCCGAGCCATCCAAGAAATGCGAGCACCGAAGTCAATTCATGACGTGCACAGACTGACGGGCTGCCTAGCCGCCCTAAGTCGTTTCCTATCCAAGGCCGCCGAAAAATAACTCCCATTCTTCAAAATACTAAAGAAGGCGCCGAACTTTGAATGGAACGACGAGCACAGGGGAGCTTTCGATGGCTTAAAGACGTACCTCGCAAATCTCCCCACATTATCTGTACCAAAAGAGGGCGAGGCCCTCTCCCTATACCTCGCCGCTTCGGACGAGGCAATCAGTGCAGTCCTGGTACGAGAAGAAAAACATCATCAGCTACCCGTCTATTTCATAAGCCGAGCCCTAAAAGGACCGGAGACGAGGTATCAACCTCTGGAAAAGGTCGCACTTGCATTGGTGAATGCGGCAAGGAGACTCCGACCGTACTTCCACGCACATCCGATACAAGTGCTGACCGACCTCCCACTTCGGCAAGTGCTTACAAAACCAGAAGCGTCCGGGCGAATCGCTAAATGGGCTGTAGAACTCGGCGAGCACACGATTTCCTTTGTACCTCGCCAAGCCATTAAAGGGCAGTCTTTGGCCGATTTCCTAGTAGAAGCCAAGTTCACGGACGCACAACAATCCATTGAACCCACTAAGGATAAATTAAAGGCTGAGGCGCCGAAGCCACCACAACAAGACTGTTGGAAGGTCTACGTCGATGGGGCATCAGGTCACAAAGGAAGCGGAGCCGGAGTCTTACTCATCAGCCCTGAAGGAAAGCAGATCACCCACGCACTCCGGTTCAATTTCCCGACCATAAATAACGAAGTGGAGTACGAAGCTCTAATCGCTGGACTTCGTCTAGCCCAAGCTCTCCAAGCAAAGGCCATTCAAATTCACAGCGACTCCCAAGTCATAGTGAACCATATACTAGGCAAATACGAAGCCAAAGGAGAACGAATGAAGAAATACCTCCATAAGGCCAAGATCCTACAACAAAGCTTTTCGTACTTTGAGTTGGTGCGAATCCCAAGAGGAGATAATGAGCGAGCTGACACACTAAGCAAACTCGCATCATCATCAACGATCCCTCCGGTGGAAGAAGTACAGCTCCGAAGCATTGATGACGCCGAAGTCAATGTAGTAAACGAAGATGGACCGAACTGGATGACTCCACTTCGTAATTACTTGTTAAATGGTGAACTCCCAACTGATAAGGCCGAGGCTAGGAAGCTCCTGGCCAAGTCCACGAAGTACGTCCTGGAGCAGGGAGTACTGTATAGAAAATCCTACCTCCAACCTCTCCTAAGATGTGTGGGGCCCAACCAAGCGAACTATGCACTGCGCGAAGTCCATGAAGGTTCCTGTGGCAGTCACATCGGAGCCCGCGCCCTGTCCAAAAAGATCATGAGGTGGGGGTACTACTGGCCCACTATGTCCCAAGACGCCACCGACCTCGTCAAACAATGCCCGAAGTGCCAAATCCATGCGACGGTTCCGAGATTGCCACAGACCGAACTGGCCAGCATGCAAAGCCCTTGGCCGTTCATGCAATGGGGAATTGACATCGTCGGCCCATTCGAAAAAGCTCCCGGCCAACTACAGTTCCTCATTGTAGCAATCGACTACTTTACGAAGTGGGTCGAAGCCGAAGCGTTGGCACGAATCACAAGTAAAAATGCCCTAAACTTCGTTTGGAAGAACATAGTTTGTCGCTTCGGCATACCTCACGTCCTCGTCTCAGATAACGGAACCCAGTTCACAGACAGGACATTCAGAGAATGGTGTGACGAACTCCACATCCAACAAAAGTTCACCTCGGTAGCTCATCCTCAAGCAAATGGCCAAACCGAGGTTACGAACCGAACGATAGTCAAGGGGTTAAAAACCCGGCTGGATAAGGCCAAAGGAGACTGGGCTGCGAACTTACCCCAAGTCCTATGGTCATACCGAACTACCCCACGGACATCACACGGTGAAACACCATATAGCTTGGTGTATGGAGCCGAAGCGGTGATCCCGGTAGAGATCGGTTTGCCGAGCCCCCGAACACTTAACTTCGCGGCCCAAGACAACGAAGACGGACTTCGAACTAACTTGGATCTGCTAGAAGAAAAACAAGAACAAGCCTACATACAAGAAGCTCGATACAAATAGCAAGTAGCTCGGTATTATGACAGCCGGGTGAAGCATCGACAACTCCAAGTAGGCGACTTCGTACTTCGGAATAACGAGGTCAGCAGGGCGGAGAAGCTCGGCAAATTAGAAGCCACCTGGGAAGGACCGTACCGAGTTCAAGAAGTCCTCGGAAAAGGGTCGTACAAGCTCGCCCACATATCTGGTGAGCCCATACCCCGTACATGGCACATTACCCACTTGAAAAGGTACTTTGTATAAACAGAGGGTGATATCCAAGTTCATTTAGGTCGTAGGAATTGAGTTGTCTTGATAAATTTTGTCTTATTTTGACTTCGTAAAAATTTTGTCTTATTTTGACTTCGTAAAACTTTTTGTTTATTTTGCATGCATTTTGCATCTCTCTCTCATTTATACTAAGTATCTCGATTTTAAAATCCTGATGAGGATACGCAAATAAACTCCGCCTCGGAGTCACACCCAAACGCGCGTAAGGGGACCACCCCTATCGATAAATTCGACAAATAAGGAACCTAGAAAGCCTAAACTTCGTCGCTAGACGAAGTGGCTACCTAGAAAGCCTAAACTTCATCGCTAGACGAAGTGGCCACCTAAAAAGCCTAAACTTCGTCGTTAGACGAAGTGGCCACCTAGAAAGCCTAAACTTCGTCATTAGACGAAGTGGCTACCTAGAAAGCCTAAACTTCGTCGTTAGACGAAGTGGCCACCTAGAAAGCCTAAAAGGCCCAAACTTCATCTCTAGATGAAGTGGCTACCTAAAAGGCCCAAACTTCATTTCTGGACGAAGTGGTCGACCGAAAGCCTAAACTCCGTCACAAGACGAAGTGACTATGAGAAAGCTGCCTTCGTTGAATACAAGGGAACCTGCCTCGGTTAAAGGCAAGGATAGAAAGCTTAAACATGCAATTTTTTTTTTTTTTTTTTTATTTGAATAGAAATAAATGTACAATTGTTACATTAAGAAGACGAGGAACCCGGAGGCTTTGGCTTACTAAGCTAAGCCAATCTCTAGCAAAATCCCTGCCGGAATTAAAGTTCAAAAACATCGTCTATACTAACCTGCCCCGACCACGTCCAGAAGCCGAACTTCGGCCTCTACCTCGGACATTCTGGCTCACCCGACCCCCGACCCCGTCCCGACGCCGATCGCGCTCTTGACTATAAATTTCTCGAGATGATGTGTCACAATCTTCGGGTCCGGGTCAGCAGACCTCGAAGATTCACTTTCAAAAATTCTCTAGAAGTACGGTCGAGCAACCTCGGATCCGGATAGACGAAGAAATTGAAGTCGCAGAACCAG